>BMAC01000238.1:1233927-1254655 GCA_014905375.1 Phtheirospermum japonicum
AAAAAAAAGACTTTACCACATTTTCTGGAGAAAAAAAAAAAGAGAGAGAGAGAGAGAGAGAGAGAGAGAGAGAGAAAAGAAAATCATCAGCAAATTTGCAAAGCATGTCTCTGACAATCGAAAAGCTTCACTTCATCTTAATCCCATTAATGTCCCAAAGCCACATAATCCCCATCACAGAACTTCGCCAGATTACTTTTTCTCCAGAAAATGTGGTAAAGTGTTGAGTGGTGTGGATAAATGTTTTGTACTGCCTTTTATAGGCTGCCAAATCCAAAATCTTGTTATATAATAATAATATGAATGTCTCGTATACTACCTATAGGCTGCCAAATTCCAAATCTTGTTATTTTAATAATAATATGAATGTCTTGTATACTCCGGAGTGATTATATTGTAGATCCATATGCACTCTTTAATTATTTTCAATTTCACACCTAATTTATATTTGATTCGCAGGTGCACATATTTTTTTCCTAAAAATATTTAATTCTCTCAAATTTTCGATTTCTCACTCAACTTGAATAGATTTTCGATTTCTCATTCAAATCAAAAAACCTCTTCCTATTCATTTTCTACGGTGATTTCTCACGCAAAGCAAAACACACTCAAACCTTTCACGCAAAACAGATTTCTACGGGGATTTTTATATTTTCCAACAATTTGTCAACTCTCCAACAACAGATTTCTACATTAAGTTTTTGATTTTTTTTTCGTCTTTAAACTTTCATTAGTTCAGAGACTGGTAGATATTTTATCACCGATTAATGTAGATTCATCACAAAAATCTCTTAAATTTTAATTATATACTTTTGTTCTAGGGTTTAATTATCTATTGATAATGTTTCGTCATCGATTATTGTTGATTCATCAGAAAAATCCGATGAACTTTAATTATATGCTTTTGATGCTAGGTTTAACCATATTGATAATGTTTCTTCACTGATTGATGTTGATTCATTCGTGTTTTAATTATATGCTTTCGATTCTATGGTTTAACCATCGATTGATATGTGTTGAAACTTTGGGATTCTATAATTTTATTAAAATACCTCAGTTTAATTTGAGATATTATATGGAGTTTGTGATGATATATGCATCTTTTGTGTGATAATATGTGCATGATTCTTGTGATGATATGTCATTTATGAATTTTTTATTCTTTTTTTTGGGGGGAATATATATGAGTTTTTATGAAGTTTGTGATGATATGTGCATGCTATGTGTGATGATATGTGCATGTTCTGTGTGTTGATATGTATGTGATATGTGTGATGATATTTGCATATTTTGTGTGATGATGTGCATATGATCTGTGTGATGATATTTACATGTTCAGTGTGATGATATGTATATGATGTGTGTGATGATATGTAAATGTTTTGTGTGATGATATATGCATCTTTTGTGTAATGATATGTGCATGAATTTTGTGATGATATGTCATTTATGAATTTTTTTTTTGAAATATAGATGAGTTTTTATGAAGTTTGTGATGATATGCGCATGCTATGTGTGATGATATGTGCATATTTTGTGTGTTGATATGTATATGATATGTGCTATGATATTAGCATATTTTGTGTGATGATGTGCATATGATGTGTGTGATGATATTTGCATGTTCAGTGTGATGATATGTATATGATGTGTTTGATGATATGTGCATGTTTTGTGTGATGATATTTTGCATATTTTTTGTGATGATATTTGCAAGTTATGTGTGATGATATGCTCATGTTATGTGTGATAATACTTTCATATTTCGGGTGATGATATATGCATGGTTTATGTGATGATATGTGCATTATATGTGTGATGATCTTTGTTTTGTTTTTTTTTTAATTTTTTCTGTGTAATTATAGAAATAAAGAAGAAATCACCTATTGTACCTTTAGAGCAACTAGATGTACCAATAGTAGTTGGTAATTCACTTGATATAAGGCTCACTCTTCAAGAGGAAGACCTACAACGAAAAAAGAACAAAGTCACAAAATAAGGAGAAGTCTATACAGGTTTCTGCTGCTCAAGCACCTGATGCAACATTGGTGGTCGAGAAATAGGTTCCTCAAGCTCACAAAAGAAGGGAGCACAAAAGAAAATTCTCAAACAAGCACCTAATGCAATACCGGTTGTCGATAACCATTAGATGCAACAACTTTTCAAAAGAAAAAGAAACAAAAAATGGACAAACTTGGTTAATGGTACAACCTAATCTGGTGGCAAATCGTAAGACAGCTCGGGTAGACCTTGTTGGGACGAGCTGAAGTGATGCCATTGGAGAAGAAAAAGGAGACAAGAGACGAGCTTATAGCCCTATAAGAATTATCCTGGCCTAATTTAAAGCCTTGAACAAGGTTTTGGGAGGACAGGTCGAGAATTTGGAGAAGTTAGTAACACAGTTGACTGTTCTCCATGAGGAAGCTTCTTGGTCAAGTCGTCTTGAGTAACGACCCGAGATTTGCGGGTTTGTTTTCGGGATCTCAAAAAGTACCCACCTGGCGAGAGTTATAAATATCTCAACCCCAAGGTTGAGGGAGGTATGACATTTTGAGCATTCTCACTTGAATTATTCCGATACAAAACTGCTTAACTGACTTAAGCATTGGAGAGGTTTCCACCAGAAATTCCCCAATGGTCCTTCCTAACGTGTTTTTGGTGAAGCACGTCAGGATATTCAGGGAAGAAGTAGGTGTTCTTGGTTTGGTTATTTTCAGGGAGAAACAATTGGCGCCGTTTGTGGAAAGGTGGAACTAAGCTAAGACGTGAGACAGAAGCATGACATCAGATGGACTCAGGCGAAACCTAGTGACGGAGCTGGGCGGTACGCCAAGTTCTGCTACACCAATGGGGATGCCGGAGACGGCAGGACCATCAGCAATGACTAGGCCCAGCGCACCGCAACCCTGTCCAGGAGGGGCTTCACAGGATGAGGGCGGGTCACTGAATGACTCTTTTTCTGAGGCAAATATCTGACCTGATTCTCAAAGCAGTGGAGGCGACTGTAGAAAAGAAATTCTCCGAACTTTTGTCACCCCCACCCAAAGTAACTCAGCCGCCGGAGACGGAGCCACCCCGAACTGCCCAGCGCATTGCCAGAGCTCCCCCCAGGAAGAGGAGGAGGGCTTTTCTGCCTCAGACAGCGACACTTCAAGTAAATGGCGGGCACGGTCACAGGCCAAGCACGGAGAAGCACTCCATTCACAGAGGCTGTCATGCGGGATGATCTACTGGCCTCTTACCGATCTATGGGTTTTGAGTATAATGGGACAATAGATCCGTGGGATCACTTAAGCCGATTCGAGATCGCAGCTACCCTGCACAAATTTTCTGACACTGTCATGTGTCGGGTCTTCCCCACGACCTTCATGAAATCAAATTAGTTCTTGTTCAGCCAATTGTCCCCCGATCCATAAATAACTTTGATGAGTTTAGTTCTACATTCTTGCATTAGTCCACTAGTTGTAGGAAGTATCACAAAATGCCGCTAGAACTGTTTAGTTTGAAGCAGAGAGAGGGTGAAAGTTTACGCGGATATATCAAATGATTTACAGAGGCCAAATTAGAAGTGCCATCTGCATTCGAGGAACTCTTGGTCAATGCTCTGGCTCAAGGGCTCAAGAAGGGGGAGTTCTTCCAATCGCTGGTAGTTAAGCCAGCCCTGAAATTTGGAGAGCTACTGGATAAATCATATCTTGTCAGTTATTTTCTTTTTTGTTTTGTCAATTGACCCTTTATTTTATCCTTTCGTTGGAATATTTTTGAAATATTGGATATTTTGATAGAAAACGAGTTATTTCGTCTCAAAATCTCAACAATATTCATTCCTTAAATTTAAAGAAAGTACTTTTTTCGGTCATTCATCAAAAAGAAACACTTGTTTGGAATTTCCACTTGGAGGAGGCTCCGAAAATGAAAGATGATGGAGAAAAGTGGAGAGAAAGACCTGACAAAGACGACAAGACTTTGGTTAAGAAGCCTAGGACTGACCTAGTGGGTGGTCATCCTCGGTTTGATCGATACACACCTCTGGCTTTATCCCATGGTGAAATCTTGTAGGATATTGAAAGACATCCCGACCTCAAATGTCCGAGAACATACATTTAAAAGCCACAAAAGAAGAAGTCTGACTGGTTCTGCCGATACCATAACGAGTATGGTCATGACACGGATCAATGCACATACCTTAAAGATGAGATAGAATGAATGGTGCAGGAAAGACATCTTAAATATTTCGTGCGAGCGAAACAGGAAGGGTCCAAATCTGACTATCATAAAAGATATCGGTATTAGATGATCATGAAAGAGCGACGTAGTACCCGGGAAAATAAGTAGAGGGAGTACCGGTCTCAGGAGATCAGAGGATAAATCTAGATGATCACAGGTGGTGAATGGGATAGGCATTCACGATGCACCCAGAACAGATATGTATAGGCTGCGAAAGGTTTGTCAAGAAAGACGCAAGAAGTGGGGCAATTAGTCCGAGCCCGAACATCTGTTCTGGCTCAGAGGATGAGAACGGCATCTTGGCACACCATATGGATGCTTTGGTGATAACAACTACTATAACTAACTATAACATGTGGAGAATCTTCGTGGACACAGGAAGTTTGGCAGACACTTTATTCTACGACTGCTTTAGAAAGTTAAACTTAAACTTGGAATTGGAAGAGGTCACCACCTCAATAGTGGGTTTCATTGGGGGAGCGATACGCCCATTGGGAGCAGTAAATCTCCTGGTCACGTTGGGGGATGAGTCGTTCAGGAAGACCAAAACGGTGCACTTCCTGGTGGTGGATGCATCATCTTCATATAATGCTATGCTTGGCCGGCCATCCTTAATCCAATTCCAAGCGGTGGTTTCCGTATACCATATGAAGATGAAATTCCCTATTCAGGAAGGGGTAAGTGAGGTTCTAGGAGACCAATATGCATCTCGTAGAGCATACGTGGATAATATTCGAAGAGATGAAGAGGTGAGAAGATCTAAAAAACCCAGGATAGATATGACCGCGCTTGAGCTGGATCCGCGCGAAGAAAACTTGATGATGGTTGAGATTGTACCAGGGAATGACAACCGAGTCGTATGAGTAAGAACGACCCTAAGCCTTGAGGTGTTGCCTGGTCTCCCAAGGACTTAGTAGGGATAGACCCGGCAATAGCTGAGCATCACCTCAACATCAGCTCCACGGTGAAGCCAGTAAAACAGAGGAAGTGCAACTTTGGTCTCGAGAAGGAAGCTATTATTGAGGCAGAGGTAGAAAAGCTGTTGCGAGCTAAGCACATTCAGGAAATACAATTTCCATAATGGCTTTCTAATGCGGTGCTGGTACCAAAGACTCATGATGATTTTGGCGGATGTGCATTGATTTCAGAGACCTCAATTGCGCCTGTCCCAAAGACCACTATCCGTAGCCCAGGATAGACCAGCTTGTAGATTCTACCTCAGGTTGTGAGCTTCTCAGCATGATGGACATCTCGCAAGGATATCACCAGATCAGATTGGCCGAAGAGGATTGGAAATGGGTCAGTTTTATAACCCCGAGAGGAACTTATTGCTACGTGGTCATGCCGTTTGGGCTCAAGAATGCATGAGCCACATATCAACGACTGGTAGATAAAATGTTCAAAACCCAGCTCGAGTGCAATATGGAGGTATATGTGGATGACATGCTGGTTAAAAGTGCCAAGGCAGCCTCGCACATTGACGGCCTGGAGGAAACTTTCAATACCTTAAGAAAATACAAAATGAAGCCCAACCCCAAGAAATGCGCATTTGGGGTAAGAGATGGAAATTTCCTTGGTTATATGGTCATAGAGAGGGGAATAGAGGCCAATCCAGAAAAAGTTAAAGCCATTATGGATATGCAACCTCCAAAAGAATGTCAAGGAAATGCAATGCTTGGAAGGTCGGATAGCGGCCCTGAGCAGGTTTGTTTCGCGCTCGGCGAAAAAGAGCTTACCATTTTTTCGAGCTTTGTGAAAGAAGGCTCGATTTCAATGGGACAAAGAATGCCAAGAGGCATTTCATAAATTAAAAGAACATCTGGTCGGCATGTCGCTACTTCCCAAGACAGTCCAGGGAGAGCCTTTGATCTTATACTTATCTGTGGGGGAAGCAAGTGGTGAGTACGGTCTTGATTAGAGAAGAAAGATCCATGCTAGCTCTGGTCAGGACGGCTCGCAAGCTCCGCCCCTATTTTCTTTCACATGAGATAGTGGTCAGAACTAACCTGCCTTTGATAGTAATCATAAGTAAACTAGAGGTCTCAGGGCGTTCAGTGAAATGGGTAGTTGAGCTCAGCGAGTTTGATATAAATTTTGAAGGACGAACAACGATTAAAGCCCAAGCGTTGGTTGATTTCACGCAGGAGATGACCAGCTCTCATGACGAAGAGAAGGAATGGGAGATATATACCGATGGATCGGTAGGAAGTTTGGGTTGTGGCACGAGGATAGTTCTAATAAATCCCGAAGGCATGACTACGGAATACGCGGTACGAATGAACTATCCCTTGTCCAACAACAACGCAGAGTACGAGGCCCTTCTAAGAGGGATATAGATGGTGAAAGAGCTTGG
Source organism: Phtheirospermum japonicum (assembly GCA_014905375.1). Lineage (NCBI taxonomy): Eukaryota > Viridiplantae > Streptophyta > Magnoliopsida > Lamiales > Orobanchaceae > Phtheirospermum > Phtheirospermum japonicum. The sequence goes on from BMAC01000238.1 coordinate 1,240,508, forward strand.
GGAAGAGCGCATATGTGCCCGAGTAGACTCCCAATTAATTTATAAACAGATAATAGGTGAGTTTGACGCGAGTGACGAGCACATGCGGAAGTACTTAGCCCAATTTCATGAATTAGCAAAGGTCGTGAAAGATTTAAACGTCGGGAGGAGAATGCCCGAGCAGATTACTTGGCTAAGGTGGCTAGTTCAGCAACAGATTGTCAGGAGAAAATAATTACCCTGCTCATGGCATACCAAGAATCTGGGAAAGGGGAAATAAACGTGCTAGAGGAAGAAAAGGATTGGTGCTCCCCGATTAAGGTATATTTGGACAAAGGAGAAGTGCCTTAGAATAAGAGGGAGGAAGCAAAGGTGCGAATTAGGTTGTCTCGGTTTTTTTTTGATAAAATGAGAGCTATTTAGTAGAGGGTTCGGGCAACCTCTTTTGTAGTGCTTAAGCCTGAGGGCGCCCATGTATCCATGTTGGGTTTTGTGGAAACCACATGGGCGCTAGGACTCTATCAAGTAAAATAATGAGAACTGGCTATTTATGGCCACATTTAAGGAAGGATGCAGAAGACTTTGTGAGAAAGTGTGACAAATGCTAGAAGAACTCTCCCCTCGTGCATCGACCTGCAGAGGAGCTCACGACAATGAGCTCTCTCTACCCTATTGAAAAATGGGGGATAGATCTGGTTGGGCCTTTCCCCACAGCTCCAGCCCAGAAGAAGTTCCTGATAGTGGTCATAACTATTTCAGTAAATGGGTGGAGGCTGAAGCTATAGCCAAAATTACGGAGGAGGCAGTAATGAGTTTCTTGAAGAAAAATGTGGTGTGCCGATTTGGTTTCCCAAAGATCTTGGTGTCAGACAATGGCACGCAGTTTATGGGAGCTTGGATTCAGGCCTGGTGCACAAAAATGAAGATAGAGTAGCATTTCACAACTGTCTATCACCCCCAGGAGAATGTCCAGGTCGAAGTAACCAATCAAATTTTTGTACAGGGAATTAGGGCGCGCCTAGAAAAATCCGGAGGCAAGTGGGTAGAAGAACCCAGCTCGATCTTGTGGGCATACCGAATGAACCTTAAAGAAGGAGTGGGAGAGACGCAATTCAGTTTGGTATATGGCATGGACGCCGTGATCCCCGCAGAGATCGGTATAGAATCTCACAGAATACTGAACTTTGAGGAAGATCAAAATGAGCTGTTGATACAAGATGCCTTGGATTTGGTGGAGGAAAAAAGAGAACGAGCCTCTGTGAAATGGAGCACATGCGCGGAAGAATTTGGGCAGCTTATAATAAGTCGGTGTTCAAGTGTCGATTTGGAATGGGAGACCTGGTTCTTCGCCGAGCTGATTTAGGTAAAACTAGAGGTAAGTTGGATGCCGCTTGGCAGGGCCCATATAAGATCGTCAAAATTCTTGCAGGTGGGGCGTATGAGCTTGAAAAAATGGACGGAGTCAAATTACCCTGGCCATGAAACGTATCTAATTTACGGAAAAATTATATGTGAAATAGATGTACTCAAATATCTATAAAGATTACTGCTTCTGTCAACTTGTGATTGTCAGTTGAAGGGTGTGAGCCTCAAATTTAGCCCGATTGGCTAAGGAATGGATATCCCAAACCTGATCTGATTATCAGTTGAAGGGCTTGAGCCCCATATTTAGCTCGATTAGCTAAGGGAGGGATATACTAAACCTGACCTGATTGTCAGTTGAAGGGCGTGAGCCCCTAAAATAGCTCGATTGGCTAAAGGATGGAAATCCCCGACCTGAGCTGCTTACCAGCACGGGGTATAAGATCCCAGAAAAGGCTAGCCTGACCGGCAAGAAATGAACACTATGAAAAATGACTGAAGAATCAAAATAAAAGCTAAAGACAAAGGATTTATTCAAAGGAAAAATAACCTTTGCAAACTCAGAGTTGATTCGATTACAAATGCATAAAGGCAAACTAACATTTTTCAGGAAAACTACAAGACATGGAGATACACCAGGATAAGGTTAAAGCAACATCAGGGATGAGAAGAGGAGGTCCTCTTATCAGTAGCCAAAACTTGCCAAATGCACCACATCTCTTGTTCGATCTCATGAAGGCGTTGGTGGTACCCATCTTCCCGCTCGATTGCAGAATGGGCCTTGCCGGTGGCGGTGGTCAGACGGCACATTGACTCGAGTAATTCAGATCTTTCCTCCTGGAGTTGACGATTGATCTAGCGGAGCTCCGCCCACTCGCGTTTTTAAAGGCGCTTCTTCTACCTTTTCCATTCTAAGAGTTTGCGTAACTATGAGAACTTCTCGCGAAGTTGAGCATTCTCCTCAGAAAGATGAAAGTTTTCATTGAAAAAAGAAAGGTTTTTCTTCTTCAAGATTTCAACTTCCTCAAGTAAAGAATGCGGAGCCATAGTGAAAATATGTAGAGAAAAAAATGTATTTTATAGAAAAGGGAAAAGTAGAGATAGTATTAGGGTTTCCTATATTTTTGGATACCCTAAGAGCATAAACAAACAAAAATAGAAACAAGATAGAATATTGTTCAAGGTAGAGACCCACAAATTACAGATAAGGCCATGAAGGCAATATCAAACAACTGAACGACCTAAGGTTCGTAATCCTCAGTATTGAGCTCTCCTCCGATTTGCCTAGTCACCCTGGCAACTTCAACAAAATATCGCTCGAATTGGTCGCTGCTCTTGAGCTCATCCAAATTGGCAAAGTTAGGAGAAAACATAGTCGCTGGCAAGGTCAGTGACTGTTCATGGGGGGTGGGGGAGGGGGGAGAGAAGATTGAATAAGAGGTGCAGAAGGCTTGACGAACACGTTCAGCAAACTCAGGAGCCCCGAGCCGACGAAGCTGGTCATCCTCCTTGACGTATGTGAAGCTGGTGGGTTCTGGAGGATCCTTTAAAGGGACGGAGCGATCAAAGGGAGCAGAGGGGTTTTCAGCAGACCACTTTGCCTGAGCATCCAGGCCGAAGTGGTAGTAGACCTAGGCCTCAGGTACGATGATATCGTACAACTCAATGGAACCAAGAAAATCCCACCGAGTTGTCTCCATGGTTAGCTGGATAAGCCTCAGCCCTCCCCTTGAGCTGAGGAACTTAGCTCGCCCCTCAGCTCACCCTTTAGCTTCACTTTCGGCCTGACCCTCGGCTCGCACCTCCCTGATGCCTTCATTAGCCTCTTCTACATGGATAAGCGCCAAGTCTAGGCTCTTCCCTTCTAACACTCGAGATTTCTGTAGCTTAGTCAAGGTGGCCTTTAGCTCGGTCTGGGAAGCCTTTAGCTCAGAATTCCACTCCTTCAGACGGGCAACCAAGCTCCTCTCCCGCTCTTGTAAGGCTGCATGTTCTTTGGACATATTAGCGTTCATTAATGAACCTTGGGCCCGCGACACCAGTGCGTCCCTCTTGACAGCACCCTGAGAGGAAGAAAAAGGAGATGATAGAAAAAGGAAAAAGGTATAAGTAAAATGATAACGAAGGCAATAGGGAAATTAAATAGAGTAGTGAAACCCTGACCCTAGCCTCGTCTTGGAAAAAAGACTCTATTAGCTCATGATCCGTCCACTTCTCTAAAGCTCGACGGTCAACAGAAGGGGACTGCCCTTTGATGAAATGAATTTCCACGTCTCCTGGGCAGTTCAGGATAGAAGAGCTGTTGAAGAAGCTCTGGTTGGGGGTGACCACCGGGGACCCCGAGGGGACCACCATTTTCCCCGAGCGGGCACGTTTGTGCGAGGCTAGCATGCGCTCGTCGTTAGAATTTGAGTGGGTGGTTAGGTCAACGGCAGGGCTGGTTGCCCTCTCTGGATGGGCCGCTCCCTCTGGCCTAGCTGCCCCCTCCAACCTCTCCGGACTGGCCGCCACCTCGGGCTCGGTCGATATGGAAGCTCTGGTAGGCTCACCAAGAGGACTCTTCTGGGTGCCAGAGCTGACTCCCTAAAGACTCGCATACATCCTTTTCTTCATCATTGTAACTGAAAAGGGAAATTTACCAAAATAATAAATGAACTAAAAAAAATAATAAAAGGAGAAAAGGAAAAAGAGAAAGTGGGAGGAGAAAATGGAACGCCTAATATTTATTAAGTATAAAAAATAATAACAGAAGGGTAGAACTGGTTAGCTCTATCGGTATACCAGTCTCGGGGGGCCAAGGGCCGCTCTCCTGCCGGGAGTTGAAGAAGCTCAGGATAGTCGATGTGAGGAGTTTGGACAGGTGGAAGACATTTTGATTGAAGGTGTGTGATTTGGACGTTTTTGTACGTGTTTTTGTTACCTTTTTGTGTCGTGTTTGCATGAGTTTTGCTTGAATTTACGGATATTAGGAGTCAAAATTTTCAATTTTGTTATTTTAGGTTTTTGTAGCATTTGGGTGGTTTTTATTATGTTTTCATAGTTTTTCACTCGTTTTTATATTTTTGGCCATAGAATGACCAAGTGGGACCCGCGCACGTTTGGGGGCATTCCATTCGACTTGCTATGGAATGTAAAAGTGAAGACAAGCAAGGGAACATAGCGCAATCAAGGAACGACAACTGGCGGACGGCTGGAGTGAAAAACAAGAAAACCGAGCCGAGAGCAGCCATGCTAGTCGATCGACTTGCATGCAGTCGATCGACTGACCCAGCACAATCGGCTGCTTGTCAGAAAGTTTGGCCATTTGAGGATGAAGCAGTCGATCGATAGGTTCCAGTCGATCGACTGAGTCACATAAAATTTCGTAATTTTTGGCCCATTTCTATGTTTTTGCCCCTGCAACTTGATATATAAACCCCCAACCCTTTCTCCACCAACCTTATCCTTCCTTGGTTGATTTTGAGCTTGTTCAACCTTTTCCAATCCAAATTTCACTATTTCATTGCTTTAGCTTCTAAATCCTAGTTCATAATCTTTAGTTTAGCTTAGTTAGTTTTAGTTAGATTTTCATAACAAGTGTTGGAAAAGGTGATATTTCCTCATTTGTGGTGCTTGTGGTTTTGAAGATTTGATTTATCCTTTGAAGGTTGTAGCAAACTTGAAACTTTTGTGTTGAATGCAAAATTGGTAGTAATCTTTCTCTTTTATGTTGTGTGTTATTTTTGTGTTGTTTCAATTGCTTTGGTGTTGCTTGTTAAATTTTAGTTTGTATTGTTTTCTTTCCATTTTCAAACCATTAACTTAAATTTCTAGCTTTTAGTTTTTTTGTTTGAATTAAAGGATAATACTAACAAGCTTGAATTAAATTGCATCAAAATAAAATCTAAGGGAGTACTTAAATTCTTCTTAGGCTTACAAACCCAAGGCAAAGCATGAAATTTAAATCTAAAATCTAGAGAGAGAATTTTTAATCCCAAACCCAAGCTTGGGTTGGGAGGAGGTGCTTTTTTACAAAATGAGAGTTTGGTCCTATTTTTACTAGATTTAATTGGGTTTAAATGGGCCAAATTAGCCACAAAGGCTTGAAATCCCCGGGTTTGATCAAAATTGACCCGTGTTGACCTTTATAGCCACTTGGCTAGCCTTTTGGCACATTTTGGCTCTATTTGGCTTGAGGTGGCTCGACCATGGCTCTAGGTGGCTCGTCCATGGCCGAGCCTGGGTGTTGGACTGTGCGTGCAGGGCTTGAGTATCGGCAGGGGCAGGCGCGCATCTGGGCATGGCATGGCGCCGGTTGTGGTGTCGAAGTTGGCGCCGAGGCTGGCGAGTGCGTGGCACTGAGGTTGGCGAGCGGATTGGCGCAGGCACTGGGCGGGAGCTACCGAACGCTGCGCACGGACACTAGGTAACCCAGTGTCGGCAACGTACCCAGTGTCGGCGGTGCTGGCGCGGATTTTGGCGTCAAACTTAGCGTACGCCATGACTTGGCATGACTTATGGCTTGCCTTGGCTAGTATTCCAGAATGTTTGGCCATTTTTGAACTTGCTCTTGGCACAACTTTTGCCTCACCTTGGCATGGCTTGGCTTGAACTTTGGTCCTCAATGCCTTGGCCTATAAAATAGGAATTTTTAAACATAAGAACCCAATAATTACAACAAACCTCAAACTAGTTGTACCCATTTAAACATATTAAATATAAAATCAAAAAGAAATACGAAAAATAATAAAACAAGAAAAACAACCTAGAAAACTAACTAATCGACTCAAAAATTAATAAAAACAATATAAAATCCAAATTAAAAACACAAGAAAAACACCACAATTACATGAAAACACTGATTTTTGAGCGAAGATCGCTTCGTTCCGTCAAGCAAGCGACGAGACCTTGTACGAGGCATGGGAGCGTTTTAAGAGTGCCCTCATCATCAGTTCACCGGAGATTTCTTGAACCAATTCTTTCAGAATGGCTTAACGTTTGCGTCTAAACGCATGGTGAATAATGCCGCCGGAGGAAACCTAGTCGGCCGCTCGACGAGGGAGTTATATGATATCTTCGTGAATATGGACGCGGACGATCATCAAATGAGTAGATTGGAGCGGAAGGAGCAAGTGAAACAAGTGTCTACGAAGGATGAGCCAAGTGGGCCAGTAAGATTGCCGACCTTGAGAGTCAAGTGGCTTCTCTCACCAAGCCTTACTCGGGATCGATGGAGACGTGATCCACGTATGGCATCTCGAGACATGGAGCTAGTGCATGCCTGATGGTTTATGGGCAATCTAATGAGTTCGATGAGCAAGCATTCGCGGTCCAAGGTTACCAAGCCCAACGAAGTGGGACCCAACGGCCCAACGAACAATATTGGTGGAGGAATCACCCTAACTTTAGGTAGAGGGACACGTCTAATGCTCAAAATCCACCCGGGCCTCCGATGCAACAACCACGGCCTCAAGCCCCATTCAATGCACGACAACCACTGTTCCGCTTTCTCAAGCGTCATTTCCAGCCTCACAAGACAATTCGATGTCGCGCCAACCACTTTTTAACATAAACCTCCCTTCGCTCAACATTATCCGAAACGTGCCTGCATACACGAAGTTCTTCAAGGAGTTGACATCCAAAAAGCGACGGTTTGAGGATAATGAAAAGGTGTGTATATTGAAAACGATAAGTATCGTCTATAGAAACCCTCTTCCACCTAAGGAGGGCGATCCGGGGAGCTTTTGCATCAAAAATCACTCTAGGGAATGGAAAGGAGACGGGAGGGATGCTAGACCTCGGCACAGGGATAAATTTGATGCTCTACTCCATCTTTAAACAACTGGAGTTGGGTTATCTCAAGTAAATAATAAAGTGTCTATAATTGGCCGACCAATCGATTTGATACCCGAAGGGAATAGTCGAAGATGTATTGGTGCAAGTGGGGAGCCTCATAGTCCTGTGGATTTTGTAATCTTGGACGTTGGAGAAGTGAGCAACGAAGGTAGTGAGCACACAATCTTGCTTGGACGACCATTCATGGCAACCACAATCACTTTGATAGACGTGAAGAATGGAAGGTTTTCATTCTCGGTTTTGGGGGACACGGTGAATTTTTTGATCCATGACTTGGGTGTCGTCCCCCTTCCTCTTTTCAAGCCGATTGTTCGATGATTGATCCGATAGAAGAAGTGATTGAGTAGGCCTATGGGAAATTTGTGGATAAGGTCGTCGAGGATGAAGAGTGGTTAACATTTCAATCGGATGGGGTGGTGGAGATATTTTAGGTATCAAGTGTGGAACCGGTCGTTACACTGAAGCCGGAGCTCAAGACACTTCCGAGCCATCTCAAGTACGTCTATTTGGAAGATGGGGAATCAAAACTCGTGATTATCTTTGTCGATCTCTCCGCGAGTGATGAGGCACGATTGATTGAAGTGTTGAAGAATAACAAGAAGGCGATTGGTTGGAGACTTAGTGATATAAAGGGGATAAGCCCCTCTACGTGCATGCATCGAATCGTGTCGACTCGTGCAACCACCGGGTGGCATATGTGCATCGATTTCTGTAAGCTTAATGCTGCCACCAAGAAAGATCACTTCCCACTTCCGTTCATTGACCAACTATTGGATAAGCTCGCGGGTCATCACTCTTATTATTTTCTCGATGGGTTATCTGGATATTACAAAATTGCCATCTAACAGGAGGATCAATTCAAAATGACTTTCACTTGTCCCTTTGACACGTACGATTTCTGATGCATGCCTTTCAGGATGTGCAATGCACTCGCCACTTTCCAAAGGTTCATGCTTTTGATTTTCTCCGATATGATCGACAAGTTTATGGACGTTTTTATGGATGACTTTTCCGTGTACGGCTCCACTTTCGATGAGTGTCTAGACCACTTGACAAGTGTTTTGGTGAGATGTGTCGAGAGCAACCTCACATTGAGTTGGGAGAAGAGCCACTTCATGGTGAGAAGTTGGCTAGTTTTGGGACATGTGGTGACATCCAAGGGGATCGAAGTTGACAAGGCAAAGCTCGACATAATTGAGAAGCTCCCACCATCGATCAACGTGAAGGGAGTTCGAAGCTTTCTCGGTCATGCGGGATTTTATAGGCGGTTCATTAAGGACTTCTAAAAAATTAGTCGCCCTTTGTGCCATTGCTTAGCGCCGATGTTCCATTCATATTTGATGATGTTTGTCTTTCGGCATTCAAATCATTAAAGGAAAGTTTAACCTCGGCTCCCGTGGTTGTGGCCCCGGATTGGTCTCTCCCGTTTGAATTAATGTGCAATGCATCGGACGAAGCGGCGGGGGCCATCTTGGGGCAACGCATGGACAAGCTTCTTCGCGTTGTCTAATACGCAAGCCTCATGCTCAATGACGCCCAAAATAACTACACAACTACCGAGAAGGAACTCCTTGCCGTGGTTTACTCACTTGAGAAGTTTTGTGCCTACATCGTTGGTTCACGGGTTATCGTACATAGCGATCATGCGGCATTAAGATATCTTTTCAACAAACCTCAAGCAAATCCGAGGTTAATCCGGTGGGTCCTCTTACTTCAAGAGTTCGATGTGGAGATCAAAGATAGGAAGAGGTGAGAGAATGTTGTCACCGACCATCTCTCTTGTTTGGAGGTCAAAAACGGGGAGAGGAAGCTCATTGGAGAAAATTTCCTGCATGAGAATTTATTTTGTGTTTCTGTCACGCCTTGGTATGACGACATTGCTAATTACCTCGCTGTTGAGGTGCTCCGCACGGACTTGTATCATCATGAGAAGAGGATGTTCCTTTCCACGTGCCGTTGGACATTGGGATGAACCTCATATGTACAAGATTGGGAAAGATGGTATGTTGAGGCGATGCATTCCGGACGAGGAAAAGGCGCAAATCTTGACAAAATGCCATGATCACTTAGTTGGGGGCATTTAGGCGGAAAAAAGACCGCTTACAAGGTCCTTCAATCCGGTTTTATTGGCCCACTCTTTTCAAGGACGCCCACAAACATTGCAAGACGTGCGATCGATGCCAAAGAATGTGAAGTATAGGCAATAGGAATGAGATGCCGATGACGTACAACTTGGCCATTGAGATATTCGATGTATGGGGGATCGAATTCATAGGCCCCTTTCCAAAGTCTCATGAGTCCGAGTACATCTTGGTCGCGATTGATTATGTATCCAAATGGATAGAGGCGATTCCGACGAGGAGGAACGATGGCGACACCGTGGTGAAGTTTTTTTGGAGCAACATCTTTTGTCAATTTGGAGTTCTTAGGGTGATTATTAGTGATGGCGGCAGACACTTTAATATCAAGCTACTCGAATGGGTCTTGAATAACTATGGGGTCGTGCACAAGGTGTCCACTCCGTACCATCCTCATACAGCCGGGCAAGTCGACACGAGCAATTGCCAAATCAAGAACATTTCTCAAGAAGACCGTGCAATCGAACCGGGAAGATTGGTCAACAAAGCTTGTGGATGCTTTGTGGGCCATCCGCACGGCCCAATAGATGGTTCTTGGGATGAGCCCCTATCGCCTCATGTACGAAAAGTCATTCCATCTACTGGTTGAAATGAAACATAGAGCTTGGTGGGTCATTTGGGCGTTTAACTACAACTTGAAGCAAGTCGGTGAGAAGCGAAAGCTCCAAATTGAGGAGCTTGATGAGTTAAGGAATGAAGCCTTCGASAGCGCCCGAATGTACAAGGAGAYMATGAAGCTRCTCCARGACAAGAAYKTTGTGCCCAAGGAGTTGGAGGAAGGAATGCAAGTMKTCCTATACAACACTCGTCTCACCATGTTTCCCGGGAAACTTATGTCAAAGTGGAGAGGGCCGTATAAAATTGAGAAGATATCCCCATTTGGAGCCGTAACGTTGATCAATCCTAAGACGGACGAGCGGTTCCAAGTGAATGATGCACGAGTCAAACCCTACCGACAKGGATCGTTTCAACCCAAGGATCTCAAGTTCGTGATCGTGGAGGAGYAAAATTTGGGAGAATTGCCCCCGGTGGAATCTTAATCAATGAAGGATAGTCGAGCGAACYACTTTAAACAAATGCGCTACATGGGAGGCAACCCATGATTTTKTAACCCTCTTTCTTAATTTTCTTTTGATTTTGTGTATATATTTTCTTTATTAGCGTTAACTAATGTTTTTCGYATTTTGTAGYAGCAATCAAGGAGGTGTGGGAAAMAAGGAGATCAAAAACAGGGCCCAGTCGATCGACTGGTGAGCAGTGGATCGACTGACAGATCAACTGAAATGGCCCGAATCGACTAAAAAATAGTAGCTTCCGAGTTTTGCAAGGATCAATCAATCGACTGGCCCGCAGTCAATCAAATGGTTGTCGATCGACTGACCAATCGACTGAACATGGTGAAATCGAATGACGGACAGTAGCTCTTGAGTTTTGAAAAGGTCAGTCGATCGACTAGCCCACTGAAGCCGGGCCCAGCGGGACTTATCAAGGGCAGTCGATCTCTCTCTCTTTTATCCTCCAAATTGACTGCGAAGAAACAAAGAGAGAAGGAGAAGAAAGCCGAGAAACGAAGAAAAAAAAAAGGGGGGGGGGAAGGAAGAGAGAGCGCTTATTCTTTCCATATTTCCAGCGATCTTTGTCTCAATTTCAACAATTACGGAGAAATCCCAACACTTGTTCTTGGTCTCCTCTTTTTCCCAATTCTCGACACAATTCGGGTTTGGATTCCAATTACGAGCCCATTAATTGAGGTAAGTCGCTAGAACCACACTCTTGAAACATTATTTTGATGATTGGTTGAGTTTGGGGGAGCTTGGGTTTCAAATTTCCTTATTCAAAACCTATGCCCACCAAGTGCTCGATGAAATGCCTCAATGAACCTTTTTGACTAAAATTCCCTCTTTCTCACGTTGTATCCGTTCTTWTCGATTCACGGAACCCTTAGAKACAACCCTCYTTTTCTCCATCTCCTGCCAACCCACATTTCCATGGCCTACAATTTCGGCGACGATSCTCCCTATCCCAARATTGCRGGKAACTACGGTGCCCCTTCCCTATTTATTGCAAAGCCGAGGGGGAACTTTATCAACACCTTTCTCAATGAAACTTCTCCCTTCCGRGCTTCATCGACCTTGGGKACCTACACGAGTGGGTAGAAAATGGGGACTATCAAGGATTTGAGGCACGGATGCTCCAGTACATTGATGCCTTGAGCGGCSACCAATTCGCARCCCTCCAGGCACCGGCTTACCGAGAGCTMATGCTCAAGTTTTTCTCYACCTACCGAGGCRACGGAGTTCACCATTCGGATTYGGGGAATCGAGCGCCGAATCACCCGAGAGGTMCTCCAAGCGGTGCTCAGACTTGATTGTCAAGAGGTGTGGAACGAGCGGTCACGCGAATTTGAACTGACGCCATTTTGGGCAAGTATCACGGGCGGACGTGGTACTTCTCGGTATCAAGCCTTAGCAATCACATACATAGCATTATTGGGGGCATATAAGTTCTTCGCCCACGTCTTGATGGGCAACCACGAGAGCATTAACCTCACCTAGGACGAGGTGTACGTGCTTTGGTGTTTGAGGATGAAGCAATCGATCGACAGGTTCTAGTCGATCGATTAAGTCATGAAAAATTTCGTAAATTTTTGCCCATTTTGACCTTTTTGCCCCTGCGACTTGATATATAAACCCCCAACCCTTTCTCCACCAACCTTATCCTTCTTTGGTTGATTTTGAGCTTGTTCAACCTCTTCCAAGCCAACTTTCACTATTCCATTTCTTTAGCTTCTAAAACCTAGTTCATAATCTTTAGTTTAGCTTAGCTAGTTTTAGTTAGATTTTTATAACAAGTGTTGGAAAAGGTAACATTTCCTAATTTGTGGTGCTTGTTGTTTTGAAGACTTGATTTATCGTTTGAAGGTTGTAGCAAACTTGAAGCTTTTGTGTTGAATGCAAAATTGGCAGTAATCTTTCTCTTTTATGTTGTGTGTTATTCTTGTGTTGTTTCAATTGCTTTGGTGTCGCTTGTTAAATTTTATTTTGTATTGTTTTCTTTGCATTTTCAAACCATTAACTTAAATTTCTAGCTTTTAGTTTTCTTGTTTACAAAAACTCCATTGTAGTATAGTCTTAAGCTTTTTACCCGTTTTAGCTAACAAACATTTGGTGTTTGAAATTCATAAGGGGCTTTCTTCTTTGGTAAATTTGACTTATTCACATTTAATGTTCTTTGACTTTTTCTTACATTTAAAAGCTTTGTTTTCTTCCCTCCATTTTCTCTTTCATTTACAAGCTTTCTTTAGTTTAGTAGTTTCTAATTTACTTAAGGCTTTTAATTAGGGTTTATTTGGTTTCATTAAAATTTATCATTTTCAAGCAAGCTTTAAATGTTCAGTAGCATTTGCATTAGTTAGTAATTTCAAGCTTTCATTTCAATTCAAGTTTTAGCATTAAAAACTCAACCCAAACCAATGAATTACTGCTTTCTTAGATTAGATTAGTTTAATTGAGGGTAACAAGAGATTAAGTAAAAACACTGATTGCCAATAATATCTATCCTCGAGAGACACGACTCGGAAATAACTCATCGCTCTATAATCAACTCCGTACTATTACGGAGACGATTTCTAAACTAGATTGTTAAGAAATCTTCGATCAGTGTGTGTAGTTTTTTCTAGAGAGGAAGGTTGGTCTCCTCTAGATAATTGAGCTTGGTTGGGAGGGTATTGACGGGCACGGGGGAGAAGCCCCAATCGCCCGAGCAGTGAACAACTAAGAACTTCTTCCTCCAACCCTTATAGGAGGAAGGGTTCCTGATCAAAAACCAAACACCAGCTCGGGTGGATAGGTAGAAAAATCTATAGGATGAGCTCTTGAATTGAAACAAAGAATAAAATAACTGGGCCGTGGGTATAAGCCCAGAAAATTGAGCCACCAGGTGAAACCCTACCATTATCCTAAAGGCATTGGGTTCAAACTGATGAACCGGAAGCTGATACATCCGAGATACCGTTAGAATGAAAGTACAGACGGGAAGGCTCAAGCCTGCTAGGAATTGATCCACAAAAAAGGTTTGGTGACCCTGGGGAGGCCGGGAAGCCCTCTCACCGGAATTTGGGTTTGTGAAGGAGAATTTATCAAGGATGGGGAATTTTGATCGTATTTCTCGTAAAGTATGATTACTAACGGTGGAGACTATGTTATACCGGTCGTCATATGGAGTAGGAAGGTGTTGTCCACTAAAAGCGGTCACTGAAGGCGTCGCGGAAGATGATAAATTAATGGAAGATGAAGAAGCAGAAGTAGACATAATTAAAATTTGCGTAAAAATGAGAAAGTACCTGGTTCTAAGAGGAGAAAATCCTTGATCGGAGAAAGAAAAGTTCAAGAAGTTATTGAGAGGAAAAGTGAGTGCAGAGAAAGAGAAAGTTGAAAAAACCGCAAGGAGAGGGAAGTGATAGGCTTTGAAAGCGAATTTGTAGGAAAAAAGAGGATTTGGAGGGATCCATGCATTTAATGCATGTCAGAGTACACTACTGGAAAGGACACATTATGAATTTCAAACGTTGAGGTGGAATACGAGGCGTTGCAGCCCATCCCCCAAAGGCACGATTTATTCTGAGGAAGAGGATTTGGTGGGATCTGTGCATTTAATGCATGTCAGAGCATGATGCCTGAAGGGATGCGTTCGATTCTCAATCGCCAGGGTGGAATGAGAGGCGTTACAGCTCATCCCCAACAATTCAGGGGGGGACTGATTGGTAGGACCTAATCTGGTGGCAAGTCGCAAAACAGCTCGAATAGACCTGGTTGGGACGAGCTGAACTGATGCC
>BMAC01000238.1:1254820-1272219 GCA_014905375.1 Phtheirospermum japonicum
GTACGACCTAATCTGGTGGAAAATCGCAAGACAGCTTGGGTAGACCTTGTTGGGACGAGTTGAACTGATGCCATAGGAGAAGAAAAGGAGACAAGAGACGAGCTTATAGCCTTATAAGAACTATCATGACCTGATCTAAAGCCTTGAACAAGGTTTTGGGAGGTCAGGTCGAGAATTTGGAAGTTAGTAACAGAGTTGACTGGTTCCATGAGGAAGCTTCTTGGTTAGGTCGTCTTGAGTAATGACCCGAGATTCGCGGATTTATTTCCGGGATCTCAGAAAGGACCCACCAGGCGAGAGTTATAAATATCTCAACCCCAAGGTTGAGGGAGGTATGATATTCTGATCATTCTCACTTGAAATATTCCGATACAAAACTGCTTATCTGACTTAGGCATCTGAGAGGTTTCCATCGGAAATCCACCGGTGGTCATTTCTAACGTGTTCTTGGTGAAGTGTTATGTAATTTTTAGTGGAATAAAAGGTTCATTGGCTTGATATTTTTTGAAATCGATTCGATTGTAGAATTCAAGGTGTTTATAACTTTGTAAATTGAAGGAAAATAAAATAAATCAATTAAACTAACTAAACTAAGCTAAGAAATGAAAGAGCAAGTTGGTAGGATGCCTCGGTCGTGTGCCTTAATTGAAAATTCAAGCAATAATGGAAATCAAGCAAGAGCTAGCCATGTTTCATCAAGTACAACTTTACTAGCATATAGTGCAACCATGCTTGCATGAACATAAAAACATGAATAATGAAAATTAGCACACATTAAAAACATCAATAGAAAGAGCATGAAAATTTGACGTCAAAGTTAAAACTTTACGTAAAATAACAAACAACAAGAAGTAGATCTTGGATTTAGCATGAAACAAAGCATGAAAATAAAAATCAAAATAAAGCATGTTAAAAACTCAAAATCAAGACAATCCAAGACCCGATCTATGATATAGACGTGTCACTCATCTAGATTCCATAGCCAATTCTTAATATCTAACATGAATTCAAGGTGCTAAGACAAAAGACATAAAAATGAAGAAAATGCATGAAACATATGAAATTGCGTGAAATTAAACGATTTAGGCCTCGATCTATGATCTAGATTTGTCACTTAACTAGATTCCATAGATGATTCACAAGATCAAGCAAAAATTCTAATACCTAAGGCAAAAAGCATAAAACAGATGAAGAGCCAAGCATGAAATTGAAAGAAAGCTTACTAGAATTAAAGAGAGAATAAAAAAGCTTGATTGAAATTGCAAGGAATTAAAACTCCAAGGGAGTACTTGAATCCTTTTTGAGCTTACGAATCCAAGGCAGAAAGGTTGAAAATTTAGTCTAAGAGCTAGATAGAATAAATCCCAAACCCAAACTTGGGTTGGGAGGAGGTGTATTTACAAAATGAGAGTGAAGTTCTATTTATAATAGGTTTTATTAGAGGTAAATGGGTCAAATAAGACTTATAAGCTTGGATTTCCCACGTTTGACCAAATTCGACAATAAATGGTCAAAATTGACCATTTGGGAAGATATGACTCGGCATTTAGGCGAGATGGCTCGGACACCGGGTAACCCAGTGTCGGTGGTGTACCTAGTGTCCGCAGCTCTCGGCAGGAGTGTGCGGGCGGGCTTGGTAGCTCTCGGCGGTGTGACTCAGCAGCGCTCGGCATGGATTGGCAATGGCGCGCGCTGGGCGTTGGTCGACGCTCGGCAGGATCGACGCAACAAAGAGTTGGCATCGACCGACGCCGGCAGGGTCTCGACAGGCTCTCGGCGGTGTGACTCGAACACTAAGTAACCCAGTGTCAGCAACGTACCCAGTGTCATCTGTAATACTTCAAATCGAGGCCCGATTTCACCAAAACTCCACTTGTAAGTCCACACTTGACCATCCCCATACCAAAATACTTCAGAATACCTAAATTAAACATAAAATTAATTAATTATGATTAAAATAACCATATAAAATCGAAAAGAAACAAGAAAAATAATAAAACGAGAGAAACAACCTAATAACTTAACTAATCAACTCAAAAACTGCTAAAACCATTAAAAAACCCGAATTAAAAATATGAGAAAAATACCACAATTGCATGCAAAACAACCACCCCACACTTATTGGTTTGTTTGGCCTCGAACAACGAAAAGAATCGAGAATGTACATGCAATGGGCATTATGTAAAAAGAAAACTCCTTGTGCTTATCCTTATTAATATGATGAAAGTATTAATATAAACTTGTTATCATCAAGTGTTGCTTGTATTACTCATCCTCACATGCAAGACAAGTCAATGGATTCCTCTCAAAGGGAATTTTGAGGGTGTTCGCTCAATTCTCTCAAGTGTTTAGTATATAGGACATGCTTAAGCTCAATTCGGTCAATACATTCACCTTGTCAAGATTTCAAAAATCGGATGCTCAATATTTCTCATAGTACATGACGAAATAAGAATCGAAAGAGGTCTATTATGGGTTGTAATGTTGGCTCTTTTGTAAGGAATGGAACATTTGGATATAGTGGCTAAAACGCGATCAATAACACACAAAATCCTAATTTCTAAAACCTGAAGCTTATAATCGCTTCACCTTTCCCAATTCACCAAACTTTCATTCGAAACCCTTTTGTATTCTCACACGCTTTTCCGACTTTACTTCACAACATTTAGAAGCTTTTTGAATTTGCTTCTTTTCACTAAACTTAGCCTTTTTGAATTAGGCTTTTTATTTGAATGCACGCTTTATCACTTTTCGTGATTTGTGTTGGAGTATTCTTCTTCTTCTTCTTCTTTTTTCTTTTCTTTTTTTTTTGTATAAGCAACTCAAAACCCAAAACCCACAATCGATTTCCCTCACATTTCCTGTCAACTAATCATACACTCTTACCTCACAATTCATGAAGATATAAGAGTTAAAATCGAGCTCGGCTAAAAAGAAACGGGACATGGGCTCAAGGGGGCTCGTTTGTGATTTTTAAACTAGATTAAATATATGGATATAACTGGAATAAGGGTGATGTTTGTGTCTCGAGATCATTTTCAAATTCAATCATGTACGAGCAAAATCAAACCTACTCAATGCAATTTCCAGAAAAATGCAAGCAAGCCGATAAATCACACAAGGCTAATCACTAGTATGCACCAAATTTGGGAGCAAAATCGAAAGAGGTTTTAGACTGGTGCAATCTTTTCACGAGTAAAATGTCGATTATATATATATAGGCCGGTTTTGGACGAAGCACAAAAATTCAACTTCTTACACAAGAAAATATATACATGCAAAAACCCGATAAGTAAACTATTCAAACTTCCAAGCATTTGGAGATTGCTTAAACATGCAATAGACACACAAAAGACACAACAATCGACTCAACCATATAAAAGCGCAAATAGTAAGCGTCACTTCGCCAAGGTTTGAGTTAAGAAAGACAAATCATGCTTTTTGACACCCGGACCCTAACCACCTACCCACCCAACACTTGAACCATGCAATGCCCTCATTGCATTTTAATGAAAATCAAGTAACAAGGGGGTGAAATAGAAACTTCCTTAACCGAGCGAGTTCAGGTCGAGCTCGGTGAGGTCCACTTAAACTTCCAAGCGATCCAAGCAATAACCGAGCATGGCTTGTTTCCCGGTTCCATGAATGCTATTAGCTTGTTAAATCGACGAAGGTTGGAGTCGGAAAACAAAACACTAAAAGAGAAAATCACACAAAGTCAAAAACACGAGAAAATATGTACATAAATCAAGATAAAACAAAACCAAACACTAGATAGAACCCAAAAGACAACAAAAATATTTTTAAGTTTTTTAAAATCTTCAAATGTTTTTGGATTTTTATAAGGTAATAAAGAAGAAAATAAAAGAAATAGATGGAAATAACTTGGGTTGCCTCCCAAGAAGCGCTTGTTTTACGTCATTAGCTTGACAAACTCCCTTTTTTGGTCAAGGTGGAAAGATAATGGGAGAATCCACCAATACAATCTCCTTCTTGTCGGGAGGGTCCACTCTTCGGAACTTTCTTGACGCATTGCATAGCTTGAATAGTACTCACCAAAAAGCAAACGTTCCAAACGGTCAAATGAGACTCGTCTCGCCTAGGTCTTCAGGTGGAATGGTGGTTTCGAAGTGCCCCGAAAAATCGTCCACAAAACGATAAGAATATTGGCTGGCTAGCTTGCTCAACCTTTGATCAAAAATGGGGGAGGGATATGATCTCTCTTGGTAACCGTATTTAACTTCTTAGAATTGATCAACATCCTCTAGCCCATTGTATCCCTCGTAGCCATCAACTCTCCTTTTTCATCCTTAAAAATGAACATGCCGCTCGTCTTGGGCACCAAGTCAATGGGATTCACCCACTCGCTTTTGGAAATCGCAAACATCAAGCCCTCTAACAACAACCTCCAAATTCCGACTATTTCCATACGGGGGCTAACTCCCTTAACAACTCCGGATCTCCAACCAATAGCACCCTTAAAAATTTTGAGCACTTCAACCATCCTCTCCTCCTCCTCTCAATTCGGACCGAAAAAGATGATAATCGGCTTGCTCTCCTCCTCCTCCAAATAGACATGCTCGACGTGATATGGGAAAGGTTTAGCCTCGGGCTTGTGCCTCCCCCGACCTCTTTAGAGGCTAATTCAAACAAATCACCTATACCTTCAAGGTAATCTTCAAGCTATCCAATCTTCTCATCAAAAATCTCCACCTCCCCCGCCAAAAATATGTCGGTGCCCTCAACAACACAATCATAATCTCCTTCACTCAGGTCGTTAGCACATTGAAACATAATTGGCTCATCGGTATGGACAAGGGGCTCATCATCCTCACAACGATCCTCAAAATAAGGCTTTCGGATAATATCCTCCTCAATACTCCTATCCTCCATATAAACTCGTTCAACCAAAGTCTTACTGAAGTCCATATATATCCACTCCTTGCAAGATTTTTTTGAAGTAAAAGGTAAAGGATCAAGAGGAGTGAAAACACTTGGAAAAGAGACCACGTCCTCGTCTGACGGTGAGACATCCGTAATATCAACCACCTCACACTTATCGAGGATCATGACCGGAATAGTCGGAAGAAACGGGCCCACGTGAGGAGTTTCAAGAGAGTTGTGAGTTGGCGGTGGATCAAAAGATGGTATATCACAATCGGGTCCCACCGGATATCCATGGCCTCCATATACTTCTTCCGAATGAGACATTGGCATATTGAATGTGAGATTTGAAGGAAAAGACGTGGTATCGTGACCAAATAATCCACATGATGCACAGGGGGGAACCGAACTTGGGCGAGATAACCTCTCAAGTTGAGCCTCCAAAGCCGCTATTCTCTTGTCCTTATCAAGCTCCTTAGGGGAAAGCACTCCACATACTTCATTGGTACTAGAATAAGGATATTCCCAGGGGGGGGGGGGGGGCTGAGGACTTGGGACGATGTATATCCCACCTCCAAACAACATATAAGGATCGGCTTTTGCTGTACCATTGGGGGCACCAATCGGGACAAGATTTATATCGTAAGCCGTCAAAAATTGTCTGTACAAGTCTCTCATAGTGCGGATGGGGGGTCCCACTTGCGACATTGGAGAAACAGACCGCCAAACGACTCATAATCATCGAGATCTTTGAGTGGATAAATTGAAAGTTGGGGACCACCATATGAGCCGGGAACTCGGGCATCGACCAGGAAGAATCAATTTTAGGCTTACCATTCGGACTAACCAAGCCGACATTAGACATGTTCGTGCATTGATTGGGAGCATTAAAACCACCATGTGGACCGGATGTCGGATTATGCATATTCGGGAAGTGATTTGGAGCACCATATCCCCCATACGGACCACTCGTACCCGAAAAGCCATTATACCCAACATGGTTTGCACCATGCTCTCCCATGTTGGGTTGCCCATAGCCGAATCCACCATTGGCAACGTGGTTTTCACCATGCCCTCCCACGTTGCCAAAATAATTATACATCCCATTCCCAACATGGTTTGCAACATTCCCTCCCATGTTGGGAATGTATCCACCATAGCTACAATTACCTTGCATACTTAACAAAAAATGTCAAATAACAAAGAAAACAAAAAACATAATGAAACTACAAGCAAATCGAAAGCCTTAACCAAGTCGAGTCGCAACAGTGCTATTTGAAGTGTAGTTTTTTTTTTGGTTCTTTAAATAAAGGTTCTATTGGCTTGATATTATCGGAAATCGATTCGATTGTAGAATTCTAGGTGTTTGTAGCATTGGAAATTGAAGGAAAATAAAATCAATCAATTAAACTAACCAAACTAATCTAAGAAATGAAAGAGCAAGTTGGTAGGATGCCTCGGTCATGTGCCTTAATTGAAAATACAAGCAATAATGAAAATCAAGCAAGAGCAAGCCATGATTCATCAAGTACAACTTTACTAGCATAGAGTACAACCATGCTTGCATGAACATAAAAACTTGAATAATGAAAATTAGCACAAATTAAAAACATCAATAGAAAGAGCATGAAAAGTTGACGTCAAAGTTTAAAAATTTACGTAAAATAACAAGCAACAAGAAGTAGATCTTGGATTTAGCTTGAAACAAAGCATGAAAATAAAAATCAAAATAAAGCTTGTGAAAAACTTAAAATCAAGACGATCCAAGACCCAGTCTATGATCTAGACATGTCACTCATCTAGATTCCATAGCCAATTCTTAAGATCTAACATGAATTCAAGGTATTAAGACAAAAAGCATAAAAATGAAGAAAATACATGAAACATATGAAATTGCGCGAAATTAAACGATCTAGGCCTCGATCTATGATCTAGATGTGTCACTCAACTAGATTCCATAGATGATTCACAAGATCAAGCACAAATTCTAATACCTAAGGCGAAAATCATAAAACAAATGAAGAACAAAGCATGAAATTGAAAGAAAGCTTACCAGAATTAAAGAGAGAATCCAAAAGCCTGATTGAAATTTCAAGGAATTAAAAGTCCAAGGGAGTACTTGAATCCTTCTTGAGCTTACGAACCAAGGAAAAAAGCTTGAAAATCTAGTCTAAGAGCTAGAGAGAATATATCCTAAACCCAAGCTTAGGTTGGGAGGAGGTGTATTTACAAAATGAGAGTGATGTTCTATTTCTAATAGGTTTTATTAGAGGTAAATGGGTCAAATAAGCCTTATAAGCCTGGATTTCCCATGTTTGACAAAATTTAACCAAAAATGGTCAAAATAGACCATTTGGGTCGATATGGCTCGATATGACTCGACATGGCTCGGCATTTGGGCTAGATGGCTCGGACACTGGGTAACCTAGTGTCGGTGGTGTACCTAGTGTCCGCAGTTCTCGGCAGGAGTGTGTGGATGGGCTCGGCAGCTCTCGGTGGTGTGACTCGGCAGCACTCGGAGTGGCTCGGCAATGACGCGCGCTGGGCGTCGGTCGACGCTCGGCAGGATCGACGCAACAAAGAGTTGGCATCGACCTTGCGTCGATCGACGCCGGCAGATCTCTGAAGCGTCGTGCACGGGCTCTTGGAAGGCTCTCGGCGGTGTGACTCGAACACTGGGTAATCCAGTGTCAGCAACGTAACCCAGTGTCATCTGTAATACTTCAAATCGAGGCCCGATTTCGCCAAAACTCCACTTGTAAGTCCACACTTGACCATCCCCATACCAAAATACTTCATAATACCTAAATTAAACATAAAATTAATTAATTATGATTAAAATAACCATATAAAATCGAAAATAAACACGAAAAACAATAAAACGAGAGAAACAACCTAATAACTTAACTAATCGACTCAAAAACTACTAAAACCATTATAAAACCCGACTTAAAAGCATGAGAAAAACACCACAATTACATGCAAAACATGAAGTAGATCAGGATATTCAGGGAAGAAGCAGGTGTTCTTGGTTTGGTTATTTTCAGGGCGAAACAGTTGTGAAATGGAAGTGGAGAAATAAATTATGAAGGAACTAGATAATGAGAAGAAAATTTTGACTGTGAAGCATTGGAAAGCATAGTTGCTTAAGAAGAATAAAGTGAAAAAAGTTTGCTACTTTTATTTTTTTTTTCTATTTTGATAGATATATTATTCATACTCGAATTCAAATTAAATAAATATGCCTTCTATTTACAGGTTGCAGCAGTGCTGGACAAACAAAACGAGAATGAAGAATAAAGGATTAAACCAGTTGAGGTTTGACCTTTTTATCCCTAATTATAAAACACTACTATCATGTCATACACATTTACTCATATTAATATTTTTCATTTAGTTCACATATCATCACATGTAAATGCCACATATCATCATAAATTAGAGATACATATCATCACATATTTCAACCATATATCATCACAAATTAGAGCCGCTTATCATCATAAAAAAGTCAAATTCTAAACCTAAAACCCTAATATAGAAAAATAAACCTTAAAATAAAAAACTTAACCCTAAAATGAAAAATAAACTCTAAATCCTAAATTTCTTTCAGATATCGTCCCATACACCAACCACATATCATTACATACACCAACCGCATATCATCACATACACCAGCCACATATCATCACATATTAATATCATATTCATCAAACACATCTACTCATATTAGCATTTCTGGTTATTTTATTTCATTTTCAACTTGTGTTGCAACAGATTCGTAAATGGAAATAACCTGGGACTGATATAGCTAATAATCCTCCTCCTCAGAAGATATTGATGCATAAATGGAACAAGGAGTATATCCGGTTTAGGACTTCTCCCAACCCCCTCTTCAAGCTCATTGAGAATCTGACTAACAAACAAAAAGTGACAATGAGGGAGATTGGGTTTGGTGTCATGTTGCAGCTGTCAACTCGGAAAAATCATGTTGAGTTGACAATATATCTAGTGTAGAAGTTTGATTACTGCAGATGCTCTATTAGACTTGAGAATAATGAGCTAAAAATAGAGGAGGAGGATGGATTTTTAGTGTTTGACCTGTCGATGGGGGTAAAATTGGTCATAGAAGCTTTATCTGGAAAAATTATTCATAAAATTTTACATTAATTGTATTAATTCCCTTTCATTATGCTATTATACTTTTGTGTAGTAAATAATTTTATTTTTCAAATAATATTCTAAAAGACGATGACAACTACAAATATTTGGTGAAAGAATGGCAACAATGTTGGGGAGTTACAAATGTTGTGCCTTTTACATCTAAGATTTTCGAGGCTCTGTAGGATAGGGTTGACTTTGGTGATGACTTCAAATGTGACTTTTTCATATTTATTATCACCACAATGTTCAAATCGCACTAGGATCAAAAAGCAAACTATAAGATCCTGAAATATCTTCGAGACATGAACGAGATCAAGAATCTCAATTTGTGCAATTTCATGATCTACTGCCTGATTTTGTCAATAGAAGAGTGGAAGACAAGCACAGCCTTGAACTTGTTTTTTGAAGGACCTACAATTTTCTTGCTGGTAAGCATATGTGAATTACCATTGTATAATGAGATATAATATACTAAAAAAATATAATTCTCTAAAATTAATGTCTTTTATGCAATTATGCAACCTTGAGTAGATGGAGTTCAAGGTGCGGAGAGCAAATTCACGAATATTCCAAATTTGCTTAAATTGGGAATCAATTGTGCCGGAGAAGAGAGTGGACGGGGAGAATAAATCTGGGGGTTTGGAAGGGGAAAGGTTGTTGAGAGGTTGTCAAAGCAAGAAGACAATGACAGAATGGTATGTGAATGATTCTAAGATGAAAAAACTATATAATAAACTCTAAAATTGAGAAACTAAACTATTTAACTTGCATATTCATGTCTTTTTTCTACAAAAGGACTCTGACCCTATTCATGTTGAATAAGAGTTAACAAAAAAAATGGTGATGGTTTTTGGGAAGATAACCGAAGCACTCAATCAGTTCAGAGGTGTCATGGATGAAATCAGAAAAATAGGATCGACAAATTATATCATCATGACATCTTTTGAACTGATATTGAGCTCTAAAGAGAAAAAGGCAATTGAAGAGCAGCCATAATCGATCTAGAAATTACCAACCAAAAAAACACCAAGCCATAAATCACCAACTGAATACCACCAAGCCAAAAAACCTTTAGTATCTTAGATGATGATATGTTAGATGATCCAGAGATTGCAGTCAGGATAATTGGGTTAAGGGATGTATTGTTCAAACCCAAGAAGGTGACAGAGAGAAATGTGCCAAATGGAATGTCACCATCCACATTTTCTTTAGACTAGAAGATATAGAATCGATGGGTAATTTTGGTTGTGATGTTGTTGTTGATGGTGATGGTAATGTAATGGTGATGTTGGTGGTAATGTTGATGGTGATGGTAATGGTGATTATGACGATGGTGATAGTGATGATGATAGTGGTTATGAAGATGATGATGGTGATGTATGAACTTTGAGATTTGGGACCACGAATGTGGAGAATACTAAAGAGAATATGGATGATGGTGATGAAGTTAAGAAGGTGACCCTAATTGATAAAGCGAATGTAACACTTTTTTGAAATAATGTATATATATTTTTAAATTTTGAATACTACTTTATTTGCATTGATGAGAAAACTAACACTTATTTTTTGTCGCATTCTAAGCCTGCTTGACGAGTCAGAGGATGACATTGTGGATGTACTTCACAAAAAGAACCCAAAGAGGAAATGCAAAAATCTTCCATTGAATTTCAGATCTTCTTTATGGACTGGAAATAGTTCAAAAATGGATAAAATCATTACAATGAAGAAGAAAATCATTTCAGAATATGCATTCTTCAAACCTACTCAAGAAACAAAAAAGTAAGCAATTCTTAAGTTTTTAGTTTTCATTTCTTAGGTATATATATACACACACACACGCACACACACACACACACACACACACATATATATATATATATATATATATATATATATATATATATATATATATATATATATATATATGTATGTGTCTATGTGTGTGTAAATGATATGTGCATGATCTATGTGTTGATATATCAATTATGAATTTATTATTATTTTTTCTTCTGGGATTACATATGCATTTTTATGAAGTTTTTGATGATATCTTCATGTTTTGTGTGATGATATGTTCATGGTGTGTGTGATGATATGTGCATGGTCTGTATGATGATTTATAAATATGTTATTCTTTTTCTTTTTTACTAGGATTGACGATGAGTATATATTTGTAATTTGTGATGATATTTACATGATTTCTGTGATGATATCTGTATGATCTATGTGATAATATATCAATTATGAATTTATTATTCTTTTTTATGTGGGATTACAATTTAATCTTTATGAAGTTTTTGATGATGATATGTGCATGGTTTGTGTGATTATATGTTCATGTTTTGTGTGAAGATATATTTATGGTCTGTGTGATGATATGTGCATGGTCTATGCGATGATATATGAATATGTTATTCTTTTTCTTTTTAACTTGGACTGATGATGATATATTTTTGTAATTTATGATGATAAGTGCATGATTTGTTTGATGATATATGCATAATTTATGTGATGATATATCAATTATGAATTTATAATTCTCTTTTTTTTTTTGATCAAAAATGAATTTTTATGAAGTATTTGATGATGATATGTACATGGTTTGTGTGATGATATGTTCATGGTCTGTGTGATGATATATGGATATGTGTTTCTTTTTTTTTTTTACTAGGAGTGATGATGAAAATATATGTAATTTGTGATGATATTTGCTCCATATTTTGTATGATGATACATTAATGATCTATATGATGATATATCATTTACAAATGAATTTTTATGGGATTTTTTCATTTTTTCTTATGGTATTAAAGATGATTATCTATGCTTGTTGTGATCGTATATGCCTATTTAGTAGCTCTCCTACTATCGCCATATTTTATTTAAATATCAGTGAAGTACTGTTCGATGGGTGTGGAATAGTTTTAAGAAGGCCCAAATTCTACACTCTCAGAAAGTCAATGGGTCGTCCAAACCATCATACCTCAAACTAAAAATATTGATAATAAGAGGAGAGAAACTAGAGAACCTAAAAGAGTGTTTTTCTCAATAATTCTTCATGTAAGTACTCAATAAATTTATATATCGTATAATATTATAGACAAAATTCATACTTATCAACTATTAATTATGCAGGATTAGAGGGAAAATGAATTTAAAATATACTGAATATGAGAGCAAGAAATCTTTCTATATATGCTTGATAATGACCTAGAGCATAATGGGAGAATGTCAACATTGATGATGCATATATATATATATATATATATATATATATATGTGTGTGTGTGTGTGTGTGTGTGTGTGTGTGTGTGTGTGTGTTTATAAAGATTTAGTGAATATACATTATCATATGTTAATCGTAAGTAAATGATATGTCTTTTTTATTTTGTTGAAAGATCGTCATTATTGGATAGTGCGCTTCAATTTCAAAGACCGTTCAATACAAATAATTGACAACAGACCGCTTGCACAACGCACCAGTATTGTAACTCATTATGATAATGGTACAAAGAAGATTGTAAGTACTTATCGATAATAATTACACATCGTCTCACAAAAAGAAATATAAATATGTTTTTATCTCTGTACTGATCGTATCTCATTGTATTGCATTTTCTCAAGCATCAACATTCAACATATATTTGAAGCTCAAAAATTTGAAGAAGAATGTCAACGTGTAAGAATTTTCAAAATCAATTATCAAAATATCATGGAGATCAATAAACAATTTTGATAATTGTGAAATTTATTGCATGAGACATTTAGAAACATATAAGCAGAAGATGAACGTGGATGGGTGGAAATCAGTTTTGAGTAAAGGCGACGTAAGTAAATTTAATTATAAGGTTATGCCTATTTTTTACATTAATTAATATTTAATTATATTCCTTGTATGTTTTACAATATGATAAAGATTTATGGAACACGTTGCGAGCAAAATACTCTTCATCAATCATAATGATGGAGGAGAATACAAGGAATAAATAAATGTTGAAAGATGTTTTGTTGCGTGCTTAGTTCATGTATTTAAATTAATGGTAGAAGGTTGAGGTGTTGAAAATATTGTATAAATTTTTGGAGTTCTAGTTTCTGTTTTTTGTTATTTAGATCATGCTTTAGATTAATGGTAGGAGGTTGAGGTGTTAGAAAGGACATACTATTTAGTTTTGCAAAGTTTATATGGTTGTTGTATTTGCTTCTTGATATGACTTGGGATTTTAGGATTCTATGATATTTAGAAATTGTGATAAGATATTATATGTTAGTTTATAATGACATGTGTATCTTTTGTGTGGTGATATATGTGATGAGATTATTTCATTTATAAGTTTCTTATTCTTTTTTTTATGCAATTACAAATGAATCTTTATATAGTTTGTGATAATAGTGCATGTTATTTGTAATGATATGTGATGGTATGTACATGATATGTGTAATGATACATGATGTGTTATGTGAATGATATATGTGCTGATATGATCACATATATCTTGATAAATCATCACAAATAATAGTCATATATTACAACATATAAATAACATATATAAATATGAATAACTATCATATTATCGTGTTTCTATATCACATATCTTGATAAATCATCACAAATAACAATCATATATCACAACATATAACTTACATATATCATTACGAATAAAGTTCATAATATCATATTTCTATATTGTTTCTAAACCCTAATAATTGGGAAAGGGAAATTGAACCCTCTTGTATTTCAATATTATTTCTATACCCTAATAATTGGGAAAGTAAATCCTTTCGTGTTTCTATATTGTTTCTATACCCTAATAATTTGGAAAGCGAACCTTGTTGTATTTCAATATTGTTTCTATATCGTAATAATTGGGAAACTGAACCCTGTCGTGTTTCTATATTGTTTTTACAACCTAATAACTTGGAAAGTGAACCCTGTTGTATTTCTATATTGTTTCTATAATCTAATAATTCGGAAAGTGAATCATGTCGTATTACTGTATTGTTTCTATACTATAATAATTGGGAAAGTGAATCATGACGTATTTCTGTATTGTTTCTATATAATAATAACCGTGATATACATATTTTTATCATATATGATCAAGTAAATCTATCATATAACAATACATATAGTTACCACATCCGGCAAGAATGAATAATCTCTAGTAAATGCACATACCATATTCAACTCATATACTAGACAATTTATTAGATATATCCCCTAAATAAAAAATGATCAAAATAAATTCTAACAAGAATGTCAGATATCAATGCATATAAAAGAGACATACCATCGCATATAATATTCACATATCATTACATATAAATTTCAAATCTCATCACAAAAAATGCAAAACCAACACATCCATACCCACCGACAGAGACAGTGAATTCAAAAAACTCCGAAAGATCAAAAAACTAAACACCATAATTTCTTTTAACAATAAAATGAAGACGAAACCAAATTAACCATAACTCAATAACAAACATATAACCTTATCATAAAATTAGTCATCATGCATAGAATAAAGATCGAATACAAAACTTCAGTCCAAACAATAAAAAATACAGTCTGATAATAAAGTTTAACCATCTCTCTATTATGTCATATATTGAAAAGCCTAACTATCCACTGACTTTGAACTAAAAGAACTACAACTTAAAAAATGTGGTAATGGTGGAAGCTTCAAACTCGTATACGAACAAACAACTACGAAAATCGAACTCGAAGTTGGACCAATACTCGGATGCGCAACACAACCATCTCGGAAATAATATAGAAATACCATCCTGAAAAAAATAGTACAAAATGAAAAAACATGCTTATGTAACATAATATCCAAAAATAATTACCACATGAAGACAAGAAATAATGACATTGAAACCCATCAAGATTATAGCAAAAGACAATAACATATTAAGGTTTTCTATCTCAATATCGCAAGAAGCTTGGATAATTAATGTTTTACAAACCGGAATAATACTGACAAACATTCAAACACCTTAGAGGCATAAAAAACTCAAGCAATTATATGGTTGATTGTCATGTAAAAAAAAATCCAACTTACACACAAAATTACATAACATAGATTAATGACCCATGTTTAGATATTATGAAGTACAATAGTGCTAATTAACACAAAAACATAATTTATCCAGATCACAAAAATTTTGCAAAACAATATAAAAACTACAAAAAACATTGAATCTGAAAATAAGAAAAAGTGAAGAAAATACATGTAGACCTTTTACAACCTTCTTAGTTTATGACTTTGCAATCATCACTCAGTGATAGACCAATTCTTTCTAACGACTCCCGCTCTTCTCCCTCTTATTTTGCTTACCTTTCTGATGACTACTTTGAGGATTTTGAACAACACCACTCAGCAATAGATAAGTGCAATCATCAAAATAAATGGAGCCGACTTCACGTATAAAACTACATTTAGCACTTTCAAGATCTTCACACTTCAATTGAGCTTCAATATTGTCTTCACTTTCTAATATCAACTTCTAAAACTTTTTATTCATTTGAATCATCTATAACGAGACTGCCATCGGTTTGTTCGAAGAATCAAAAGCAAGAACATCATCTAAATCTGGTAACTAACAATATTCTCATGCAACCTTTTCATAAGATATCTCTCGAGAATGGCACATGCACAATGTATATTCATTATACGCAAACAATGACAACACAATATACCTACCTTAAAGAAAATTTACACATGCAACATACCGATAAATCTTCAACATTGAGAACTACCACATGTTTTACCACATATTTACACTCAACCCACACATGATATGACATAATAAACCCTTATATAGAAAAAAGGATTGATGACATGCAACCCCTTTCATAAACCGATCCTTAACTAAAGAGAAAGCTTCAATTGTATACACATCTCTAACATGTAAAACAACCTTCACATCATTTAAGGCCATAGATGGTGTACCTAGCATGCAATTTACATCTTCACCATTCTCTTTACTCCTCCACTCAGACACAACTCCGATGAACATAGTATAGAAATCACAAAGCCCATCCGTCTTAGATAAATTCCTTGTAAGCGCATGATTTTTGATCTTACTTCTTTGAGAAGATAAGATGCCACCCGAAAATCAATCTTTATTGAATGCAGAATACCATTTTGCTCTTATATCATAAAACCTTAGTAACCAAGAACTATCCTGGCATCCGTGATTTGTAACCATCCTGAAAAACATAGAATATCACATATTACTGCCACATATCATCACATATTACTGCCATATATCCCCAGCAAAAATCAGACCCTAAACCCTGAATGTCTTTCAGATATCATCAGATATTACTGCCACATATCATCACATACTCCAGCCACATACCATCACATATCATCAGCAAAAATCATATTTTCACCCTTAAATGAAAGACACAACCCTGAATCTCTGTCAAATATCATCACATATTAGATCCACATATCTTCACATATTAGATCACATATCATCTAATATACTGGCATATATCATCAACAAAAATCAAAACCTGGCCCTAATATAAAAAACTCAAACCTAAACCAAATATCATCACATATTAGAGCCACATATCAACACATACTATAGCCAAATATCATCACCTATTGATGCCACATATCATCAGCAAAATTAACACATAATTTAAACATATATACACACAACATCTATATTCATTATAAGAATGAGAAACAAATTATTTACTTACTTGTCCCATCAGAACTGGATATCAGCTTCCGTTTTCACATACTTGAGCCAATAGTTGAAAAGGTCTATAAAACCTTTTTGACTTCTTAGCAACCGGATATTTATCTTCAAGTTCTCCCCAATATGCCATACGCAGAGTCAATGCCTTGACATTGGCAAAATCTTGGAAATAGCAGTTGTCATGGCATCGATTTGGTCGGTCATCATTGTAATCGAGTACATAAAACAACCATTCAAATGACTCAATTCTCTCATACATTAAACACCCGCACCTAGAATTCACATTCTTACTGTAACGCCCCGATTTCACTTTAGTCAAAAAAGGTTTTATATTTTTAAATAATTAAATGGAGAAATCTTGGCGTCACAATAAATGTCTAATTTTCACGATTTTAACATAAAAGATTCACGTATTTCAAAACGTTCAAGAAATTCACAGRGGAAATAATCATAATGCAAATAACCAAGTTTTCAACAGTGGATAAAACGTAAAACAAGATTAAACCATAAAAATCCAATAACAAGAGTTTTCATTCCTCTCCTCGTTTCCCTTTCATTCGATATCTTCATTTGTACCTGAAAAACACGTCGTTGATTTGGGATGAGCTCAACGTACTCAATAGTTACAC
>BMAC01000238.1:1295026-1313921 GCA_014905375.1 Phtheirospermum japonicum
ATTAAAAATAAGATAAAATAAAATAAATAATAATAATAATAATAAACATACCTTTCTTTGCACAATCGTGACTGCGTATTTGGTCACCCGACGCATCGAAACCTCGTCTGTATAATCGCTTTCCCGATCTCCGGAATTTGACTCAAGCTCTCCCTATAGTTCACAACCCGAAAACTCCCCGGTACCGAGCCCTCGACATTGAAAAGATCCTCAGTCTCCATGTTCTCAATATTCAACACAGTCAAATTCAAGAAAATGAATGTCGAAACTTCTTGACACTGACACGAAAAAATATGTATAAAAATCCTATACGACACAATAATTTAAACTACAATAATCACATTCTAATTACAAGCAACAACCAGTTGTAAACAAAAATAATTAACACTAAAAACAATAATCTGTCTTAGAGGCATATCATCAAACACTTCACCTGCGTAAACAGAAACAATAATCTGCGCTATCATACGACTCCCACATATTACCATAGGAACTTCAATGGCCTCCTCAGCACCATCTTTCCACTCGCCAACATCCGGCAACTCGACCATCATCGCAACCGAGCTATCATCGTTACGATCAATCAAGGCTCAGCACATTAAATTAGACTTGTGTGCTGCTCAGTTAAATTCCATTTCATCTAGGCTTATGAATCAACCCAATCAAAACACCGAACATAACTTCTTAATGACAATTTCAATATGAACAAATATGCAATTGAAATATTAACTCAAGCGGAATTTGATCGATGACTTGAGGACAAAATACATCAATAATTTCAAAGTTAAATCCATCAAGTCATTCCGATTATAATATTATCTACCCTAAGGAAATTGTAAATAACACACCAAAATAAAAATCTCCGAGCAAGAATTTCAGAATATTAATTAAGGCAAAATTACAATTCTAAAAATTAAGCAGCCGAGAGAATCGTAGAAAAAATTGGGGCAAATGGATTGGAAGCTTACATTTTCAACGAAGAGGAGGTCGGAGTTGACGAAGGTGCCAATTATTCCGGCGATAATTGTGGTGGGGCAGTGAGCAAGCTCCATTTTCTGTATATCATACTCTCGAGCAATTTTTCCTCACTATTTCTCTCTCTCTCTCTTCAGCTCCGAATCGAGCTTCTCTTTGTCGGGGCTCACCTGTTTTCCAGATAATTCCAAGTAAGGCGCGAGATTGATCACTGGAATCTTCTTAACTGGGTCTTAGAGAGAGAAATATGCATGTCGGCGGTCGCCCTCACTGAACCAACTTGAATCACGGTGGATTTTCGGATTTGGAGAAAATTTTGAAGGTTGAATTTGGGGGAGATTATAAGGGACGGTGGTTTGGGCTTTCGAATTTGGAGAAGATTTTGAAGGTTGAATTTGGAGGAGATTATAAGGGACGGTTGTTTTGGCTAAAACCAGCCGTGTTTTGATTGTCAGCGCTTCTCCAAATAAACGTTGCCCTATATCACTTTTTGCAGCAGTATAGAACCGCTACCCGCTATTTTTATTGGCAGCGCTTTTTTGAATAAGCGCTGCCCGATTTCATTATTGGTGGCGGTTATATTATAGAACCGTCACCTGATGTTTTTTATTGGCAGCGCTTCTCCAAATAAGCGCTGCCCGATTTCATTATTGGTGGCGGTTATTTTATAGAACCGCCACCCGGATGATTTTTTTTTTAATTTTCATAAGTAGCGGTTCTTTGCTAATAAATGCTGCCATTTCACTTTTTGCAGCGGTTCCTCTTTCAACCACCACTTATGAAGCGCCACCGATCAACTTTTTTCCACTAGTGATGCTTGGTTAAGGAAACGAGCAACTATATATTGGGGATATTTAAAAAAATTACCTGAGGATCTGAGTAATAATAATAATAAAGGAAATATATAAAAAAAACCAAAAAAAAAACCCGATGAGGTTTCAATTTGTAAATTGACCTTAAAACGTAAGGGCCAACTGTACTTATGTACATTTATAATAATATTTAAAAAGAAACTCCATTTATAGTTATTATTTTATGATTCAGGCGTACCGTTGTGAGCATTCCCAATGGTCCCATCTGCATTGACAGTGAAGGAGGCCGCTATTTCTCAGGTACGGAAAAATTCGCAACCAAGTTTGATGCATTCATTTTGTTGGCATAATAGTTCATTGGCTAAATTTGGTGTGTACGAGCAGGACAATGGATTGGTCCCAATTGTGGAGCCCGAAATCCTGCTGGATGGTGAGCACGGCATCGACAAGATCACGATAGGAATAACGCTCAGAACACATCTTACGATCAACTGGGCTCCTGCTTCTGCTCCTACTCCGGCTCTGGCTCTTAAAGATCATTTTCAAAACTAACCCAGTCAACCAACCAACACCTTTTCGTGAAAATTATCACCAACACCACAGCTACTGCCTTCTTCCTGCCTACCACAACCACACACCTGACCCTTTAAACACCAGATTCCCGCACTACAATTATATTTTTTTCAACCAACAATGCCACCATACATTAATTACAGAACAGGGAGCCAGTACCCATTAAGTTCTACATTTAGAAACACAGTGTGGCATTGCAATGAAGGTAGAAATGGATGCGAAGGGAATGAGGGATTATAATTACTTATTTAGAGTAAGGTCAGAGAGTCGAATCATTAAGTAAATATAGTATTTTACATATCAGACACCAATTCCTGAGCCCTTCATCTTTAAAATACAATAGGCAAAGTTTTCTTTCTTGAACCAAACCATGTTCCACCTCAAAAAACACAGTTATATAAAATTTAAAAAATTATTAATCTCTTAAAAAATCTCATTAAACTTTGATCATGCTATTAGATTACCTTGTTGACTTTGATACCGGGAACAATGTTCTGTTCGACAAGAACATCTACCATCGGTGGTGGATATTTTCGACTTTGATCATGCACTAGGTTTTTAAATACCGGGAACAAAGTTCTGTTCGACAAGAACATACCAAGCTCTTGGAGGTTGTTTTAAACCATAAAGAGCCTTTTTCAGTTTTAAAACAAAATTTGGTTTTTGAGGATCAACAAATCCTTTAGGCTGCTCAACATACACTTCTTCACTCAAGACTCCATTTAAAAAAGCACTCTTAATGTCCATTTGATGCAATGAAATCTTCATATAACAAGCAACAGAAAGAAAAAGCCTTATCGACTCAATGCGGGCAACAGGGGCAAAAGTTTCATCAAAATCAATTCCTTCAATTTGCGTATACCCTTGTGCAACAAGTCGTGCTTTGTTCCTCACAATGTTGCCAGCCTCATCAGTCTTGTTATTGAATATCCACTTTGTTCCCGTCACATGGGAATTTTCAGGTCGTGGCACCAAATCCCAAACATCATTTTTGGCGAACTGGTCCGGCTCCTCTTGCATTGCCCGAATCCATAACTCATCCTTGAGTGCATCCTCCACTCGCTTGGGCTCTATTTTAGAAAGATACAAAGACTCACGAATCTTAGAACAATTAGTAGACCGACATACATACCTGACCATCTCCTTGAAATTAATATATCTCCTTCTTGTACTCCTTTCGTCTAAATCACCGATAATTTGGCCCACGGGGTGGTTTTTCTTGATTTTGGATGGAATATCCCTCTGATGAAGATCAATGGGATCAGCTGGATCTTCTTCTTCTGAATCAGAATCAGAATCTGCGACTTGGCTCGATGTTGGTACTGATGTTGGTATCCCAGTATCAACATTGTTATCAACARCACTCAAATCTCTGAGTTCAGCACCTGCARCTRTYTTCTCAATACCTGCACTATCAACTGAYGGAGGAATGACATTTTCTTGAGGACTTTGATCATAAACCAGATCATTATCCTCGGCAGGCTTGACTGCACTTGTTAGATCATCGAACTTGACATTAAATGACTCAAACATACTTCGAGTTCTAAGGTTAAACAACCTATATGCATGACTATTTTGGGAATATCCCATAAAAATGCACTTATCACTTTTTGAGTCCAGTTTAGCTAGATGATTTCTATCGTTAAGAACATAGCAACTACAGTCAAACACATGAAAATAACTCAAGTTCGGTTTCTTACCAATCAACAATTCATAGGGAGTTGCACATGAACCTGGTCTGAAATAAGCCCTATTTATGATATGACATGCAGTTTTCATTGCTTCAGCCCAAAAACGTTTTGCTATGCCATTAGAAATGAGCATAGTTCTAGTCATCTCAGCTAGAGTTCTATTCTTACGTTCAGAAATGCCATTTTGTTGAGGGGTAATTGGAGAAGAAAATTCATGACTAATACCCTCAGAAGTGCAGTACTTTGAAAAAGAAGCGTTTTTAAATTCTTTTCCGTGATCAGTTCTAATCCTACCAATTTTCACATTAAACCTTACACAGCTTCTTTGCAAGTTTCTTGAAAACCTCAAAAGTTTCAGATTTTTCTTTTAAGAATTCTACCCAAGTAAATCTAGAAAAATCATCAACAATAACGAAAACATATCTCTTACCACTAAGGCTCTCAACCTCAAGTGGTCCCATGAGATCCATGTGTAGCAATTCAAAGTAAGATGATGTAGTGAAACTTTGTTGGACTGGATGTGGCAACCTGACCTGTTTTCCTTTTCTGGCATGCCTCGCACACCGAAATGATCTTGGTGTTGAGCTTAGGCAGTCCACTCACAGCTTCTTCCTTGGCCAACCTATCCATCATCTTGTAGTTGACATGTCCAAGCTTTTGATGCCATAACTCCGCATCACTCAATTAAGACAGACTGCAAAAATCATCACTATCAATTTGGTAGCAATTACCTGAGGTCCTTTTTCCATTGATAATACACTTTCCATTCTCCTCATAGACTTCACACTTTTCACGGTTGAATTTGACGCTAAAACCTCCGTCGCACAGTTGACTTATGCTGATCAAATTTGTAGTAAGTCCTTCTACTAGCAGCACATTTTCCAGTGTTACAATGCAGGAACATGGAGAGTCTCTTGGCCAATGATTTGACCATTTGCGCCTCCTCCATACTTCACTTTTCCTCCTCGAAATCTGACAATGTTGGAAAGCAGTTCCTCTGAGCCTGTCATATGCTTTGAGCATCCACTATCAAAATAACAGGCTCCAGGGATATGAGACTTCAGGGTGGTATGGATCATATTACACTTGATGCTGTTTTTCTTGACCCACACTTGTTTGAACCTGATGTTGGTATTGATGTTGGTAGCGCGGTTACCAACATGGGATTTATCAGCCACACTTGTTCTTTGAAAGTGTCTTTTCTCGCCAATGAACTTCCAGCAAAAGGGCCTAATGTGCCCTAGTTCTCCACAATAATGGCATAGGTACTGTCTTCTTCTCTTTTTGTGACGTTTGTAAGATTTCTGTTCTTGACTTGGAACATGCGTTGGTTGACTTGGTTTGGAACCTATTCCATGCTTTGAGGACTCTGGGAAGCTAATCTCCAAGATTTCATCCAGCTTCGCCTTACCTTTATTCAAATTTGAAATGGTTCCTTGAACTTTGGTCAGTTCATTCTTCATCTTTTCAAGCTCAGAATCCTTCTTGGTGAGAGACGTTTCCAATCGGACAATAATGTCGAGCTGATCCTCTTTTTCTTTGGTTAGCTTTTCTACTTCTTTTACGAGATTTTTGACCTTTAGTACTTGTTTTCCCCAACTGACAAATAATTTCTGGTGGTCAATACTCAGCTGCTCATATTCCTCATAATAATCGGTGATCTCGGCATTCAGGCACACGATGTTGTCTGCAAGCAAACCAACATGGACATCGTTGTCCCACATAACATGGGTGAATAAGGCTGGAACAGGATCAGTTGACTCGAAATCATTAACATCCTCAGTGAAATCAGTAGCGACCATACTCTTCTTTCTAAGAGTGTTGGGACACTCATTCTCTTAATGTCCCCAACCTTTGCATTCGTGGCATTGGATCTCGCTGAGTGATTTTGCAGGACTGGACATATTGGGAATTGAAGTTGTGGACTGAGATTTGGGAAGAGTACGTCCAGTAAACTTTGGAGTAGATGTCTGTGGCCTATTCCTTGCATTTGCGCTTCCAAGACTGTTCTTCTTCTTCTTCAAGAAATTATTGAAGCGTTGAGTTACAAAGGCCAGTTCATCTTCTTCGAGTGTAGTCGACTCCATCTTTTTAAGAACCCCATTAAAGTCAAACTCCTCGTCATCTTCATCATCTACTGCAATTGACCCGGAAGAAAAAGCAACATTCTTCTCTTTTGAGCTGGAGCTAAGGTGTTCCATCTCATATTACTTGAGGTTTCCAACTAAGGTATTGAACTCGATGTTATCAACATCTTTGGATTCTTCTATGGCCACCACCTTCATACTGTATTTATTTGAAATGGATATTAGCAATTTTCCTATAAGACGGAAATTAATTATGGCCTCACCAAGCTCTCTGCACTCTTCTGTTATTTCCGACAATCTTACGTAGTAGTCCATGATTGACTCTTTCTCATCCATTCTCATAGCCTCAAAGGTGGATATGAGCATTCTTAATCTGGATTTCCTCATACTTGCAGTTCCTTCACACACCCTTTGGAGTTCGTCCCATGCATCCTTTGCTGAATCGCAATTCTTGATGATGCGGTAGTAGCTTGCATCTACATAGCCACACAAGGTGTTGATGCATTTGGAGTTCCAATTTGCAGTAGTTGCTTCATCAGCAGTCCAGTCTTCCTCCTTTTTGGGGATGGTATCGCCCTCGCCATCCGTGACACATAGTGTTTCCCATCCAATGAGGACAGTTTTCCAAACACGCTCGTCGATACTTTTCAAATGCCATCTCATTCTCTGTTTCCAGAGAGAATAATTCTCACCATTAAGGATTGGAGGCCTCGGGTTGCCATGAGTGTCCATAGCACCTAAAAATGAGGGTCAATACTTAAGAGGTTAAGTAACCCGCTCTAGATTCCAATTGTAAAATTTGAAGGTCTATGGTTTTAAGAATAATTCTCAGATTCACGATGTTGTTAGTCAATGTTTAACAACATCGACCAGAGTAAAATATAAAATATAAAATATGCAGCGGAATAAATTAATAAGAACACGAGATAACAAATTCAGTTCACAAGTAAATACTTGTGAACTTGGGTGTACACACCCGAAAACTATATTACTTTCTTGTTCACGTTCAATACACAAATATGAAGTAATATATGAAAACTAAATATCAATAAACTTGATACTAAATACTTGTTGCCGGAATGACAAGTTCTTCTCCGTTGGTCACGCAACTTCAAAGAGCTTGTTAATCTCGATCAATGACTCCAAGTAGTTCTTCGTGTTCTTCCTTGCTTTGCTCGTCGTGCGTTCCTTGCGTCGTGCGTCTTCTTTGAATTTCCCGTGCGTAAAAACCGTGTCGCCAAGCTTTAGGAATCCTTGTCTTAAATAGACAAATATAAATTCATAAACTTGGTAAATACCTAAAACAAAACCTAAACACAATCTAGGAAACTAATAAAGCTTTAAACATAAACTAGGAAACACAATATATTCCTAAATCTAGTTTCCTAAACTTATTTTGTGCCCAAGAAAGGCAAATAACAAAATAGAAATTATTGCCAAGAATTAATTCCTCAATAGGTTCTTAAGGAACCGCCGTGAATTATCAATCATTCTTGGTGGTTCCTTAAGAACCGCCATTAATTAGTTCACAAGTTAATTAGTTCGCTGGATTTAACGTCGGTTCTATTAGAACCGCCGTGAATAAGATGACATTTTACGGCGGTTTCATTAGAACCGCCGTAGAATAGTAGGCTGCCATGTCACCGATCCTCGTCTTGCTCAAACAAAAGTTTTTGGTCGTTGATCCGTGTCTCATCCGATGATCTGCATTAGCCACGTCATTGATCTGTGTACACACCTCCAAGGGTTGTCGACTTCATCTTGGACCAAGGGTTGCCAACCTCGCCGGAGATCTTCATCTGCATTCGCCAGCTGCCTACGTCGTCGGAGATCACCTGCTGTCATTGGAGCAAGGGCACCACGTCGGAGTTTTCCTGGACACCTGGATCGCCGGAGATCGCCTGCTGCATTCTCCTCCTACTTTTCTACACTAAGGGCCACCACGTCGGAGTTCGCCTGGACGTCAGAGTTCATCAGATTTCACCTGGACCTTCTCAAACCGGGCAAGATGAGGATCAACGGTGGAGAGACGACAAGCTGGACGTCGGAGTTCATCTGGACTCAGTCGGCTGGACGTCGGAGCTCGCCGGAGATTGCAAACTGCCCCCAGAGTTCGCAAGGTTGCCCTTGGACATCGGAGGTGGCCGAAACTCGCCTGGATTTGGTGAGCCGAACGAGCTAGATTCTTTGAGCTCACTAGTAATTTTTTTAAAAAAAATTATATTAAACAATGGAGGTTCTGGACAAGTGACGTTAATTAGTTGGATTTAACGGTGGTTGTAGAACCGCCGTAAAAGTTGCCTACTTTCTACGGCTCCAGTTTCAACGACGGTTCAAAAAATGCCGTGAAATCCCTAAAATAACCGCCGTGGAAGAGGTATTCTGCAGTAGTGTATATGTGATGACATGTGATAAAAATGTAGAGTTTAGGGTTTGCTTTTCCATTTTAGGGTTTACTTTTAAATTTTAGGGTTTAGTTTTTCATTTTTTTAATTTAATTTTCCATTTTAGGGTCCCGACAAAAATATATCATTCTACTAGTTATATGTGATGATATGTGTTAGCTATATGTGATGATATGTGTCAGTTATATGTGATGAATATGATAGTAATTTAGGGTATAAAGTTTAATATTCATTTTTGGTGTTTAGTTTTTCACTTTAAGGTTTAGTTTTCAATGTTTAGGTTTAGTTTTTTCCTTTTAGGTTTAGTTTTTTTCATTTTAGGATTTTAAATATTTGATTTAGAATTTCAATTATTTGTGATGATATGTAGAAGTTATATTTGGTGATATGTATTATTTATATATGATGATATATGTCAATTATATGCAATATTAAATTAAATTATTGGGTGCACCTTACAAGACGCACCCGATGTCAATTATATACAATATTAAATTAAATTATTGGGTGCACATTACAAGACGCACCCGATCGTAAAGAATAATAACTCCAAGAACTTGAGCCCAAACAAGCGCAAAAAACTTCGATCCATAAATAAACAAACATTCATCCATTTTTCTAAGAAATAATAATAAAAAAGAGATTAAACTCTAACCCCAAAAGGAAGTTAATAGCTCCGCTACACCACCGCGTAGAGGATCTCCAATTCCTAATTCGAATGGGCCCAATCTGAGCCACCAATATCCTCCACCATCATTTTTTACGAGTGCACCTTCTTTCAGATCCACATAAAGACACCGCAGCGGCGCACGTGTAGGCTAATCACTTAACTCATTATTTAGTTTAATAGAAGTGGAATTACGGGGAATTGCAGACCTCGAGTACTTAACTTCGACAGATCTGTCTCAAAATAAATTAAAATTGTTGATTAACTAGAGCACTCATTATAAGATCAACAAGAAGGAGGAATACAATTACTCCACAAAGCAGTTCATGACAAAAAAAAATTAGAAACTAGAAAAACTACAACAACCCTTACAAAGAAAAAACTAAAAAAACACCAAAACAAGACATCAAACACACATAACAAAACTAAACCAAAAGAATCATCAACCCAACTAGCTCCCCGAAACGCTACCGTACGACAATAAATTGGCAAAACCACACTCGTGGCCACCTCCAAAAAACTTCACCACAACCCAACACCTTCAGTCCAGTGAATCGAACTTTTTACATATACTTTTTATTTAAAAATAAAAAGCTCGTCTGCAAGAAAACGGAGTAGCTGTAGGTGGTAAGTTGGACTCGAGTCGAATCACAAGGAAGACTAATCGAATGTCATTTCGGTGTTTGATTTTATGAACATAGAAACGAAATAAAAACTAAACTAAACACGCGATCCAATTTTGTTTGGGATTTTCTAACATCTACGAGCAATAAAATCGAAATCCTTGAAACGATTATAAAATTTAGGGTTCTAGTGCGCCAGAGTCATCTCCACGATCAGGGTTGTCAATCCCGATGGTTCTAAATGACCCTGGGCACTAAAACGATAAACTTAGACGAAAAACATTATCATGATCAAAGTATAATTTAAACGCAAAGCATGAACATAATCGAACGGTAATACGAACTAAATTAACATAAACATTCGAAGATAACCATAGCCAATTACAAAAGGCAAATAAAAGGGTGCAGAAAAACCTATGATCTAGAAAATCACCAGCACCAATCCAATGAACTTCAGCGTCGATAAACGATCTTCAACGTCGGACCAAATAGAAATGAAGAAACGACGAATTAAAAATGTTAATCTTGTATGAATCGAAAGGTGGCAAGAACCGAGGGTTCTCTACATTGTTCCGACCTTCCCCCAAAGTTCCAGCACTGGCAAAATGAAGAAACCACCGGGTTTTTATAGAATTTCTCGAAATAACTACTCAAACTGCCGGAGCGACGACCGACGCGGGCGGAGCATCGGCGTCGACGCGAGTCAGGATGCTCGCGTCGACTAGGTAGTGCGTCGACCGACGCGGGTCAGGATCGACGCTACTACAAGTTTGCGTCTACATATGTTTCGATTGACAGAGTTAGGATCGACACTACTACGCTTTGCGTCGACCTAGCGTTGATCGACGCGAGCAGCTCTCGGCGTCGATGCGGGCGCTGCATTGTGGCGCCTGCAGGGCTTCTACTCGTCGCTCATCCTATTTTCTTCGTTTTGAGCTGAAACACGAAAATTAAGCAAAATTAGGTTATTTCATATAAATTAGAGTAGAAACACATTAAACACCAAACGAAATGAAAAACATCAAAAGAAAGAAAAATGACAAAAAGATAAACTTAAACACCCTAAAAGCACACAACACACGATGTAAAAACATACGAAAATCACATAAAAATATGTACAAATCAACTACCCCACACTTAGGTTTTTGCTTGTCCTCAAGCAGAAATCAAATCTAGACGTAGACAAGAAAAAGCTAATTACACGATGACCTATTCACTAATGCATTCAAATGATTCAAGAAGTTAATACATTAAATCAACTGAAAACTCAACTAAAAGGACGACACGATATTACGTTGAGATAAGAGATTTAGACTAGCTTCCGAACACCTAAAAGTAATGAGTTGACCTCCATGTACGTCACCCATCCATGCCTCGGCCAAAGTCTATCCCTGCTCAAACCGCCTAGTCGTCACCCGACTAGCCCAGTCATCTATACAACTCTTTAACAAAATAATCTAAGAAAAACAAAAATAAGAACTTAACTTGTACAAGTATTTCTCTTCTTGTACTTATTGTTTTTTTTTCTTTTTCTTTTTCTATTTTTTTTCTTTTTCTATTTTTTTTCTATTTCTTTCTTTTTTATGAGTACATATAGAGATAAGGTACTAAACGAGCATAATGTACATAAATCAAAAGTGAGAGTTTATCGACTCCAATCTTACGTTGCTAAGTGCAACTGATAACATTCTTCAATATCACACGTGGAGTTTTAACGGCTCCAAAAAATAAAAAGAAAAAATTACATAAAGTCCTATAGAGGTTAACTGAGAACGGGGCTAGTAGAGAATATTCGAGTCTTTGGAACGAAATAAGAATAGAGCAGGAGACAAGACACTTCATAGACTATTTACACTTCATTCCCCACAATTACACTATTGTTCGAATGAAAATCTAAATATCCTAACAAAAGCATCTAACCACGTCACTTCGTCAAGGTTCCAGTCAATATCAATACACAACTCAAATCAACCACAAGCAAACATACAAAATTTAAATTACTAACCAAGGAAACCCCCCCCCCCCCCCACAACACACACACACTTAAACCATACAATGTCCACATTGTATAAAATGAAAAATTAAGTTAAGTATGGTAAAAAGATAAGAGAAGGAGAGATACGTCCCTAAAAGAGAGTTGCTCGCGTTGATCGACGCTAGGTAGACGCAAAGCCGCAGTAGTGTCGATCATAGCTCTGTCGATCGACGCATATGTAGACGCAAACTTGAAGTAGCATCGATCCTGGCCCGCGTCGGTCAACACACTACCTAGTCGATGCGAGCATCCTGACTCGCGTCGACGCCGACGCTCCGCCCGGGTCGGTCGATCCTCCAGCAGTTTGAGCAGTTATTTTGGGAAAATCTATGAAAACCCGGTGGTTTCTTCATTTTGACCGTGCTGGAACGAGGTGGAAAGGTTCAGAGATTGCAGATAACCCTCGGTTCTTGCCACCCTTTCGATTCATGCAAGATTAGTGTTAGATAGTTCGTAAATTTGTCATTTCGCTTCCATTCGTCGACAAAGTCATCCCTCGTCGATGGAGACTCGTTCGATGGCTACTGCTTTCCTAGATAATAAGTTTCATGCATTTCTCTTAATTGCTTTTATAGTGTAGCTTTGGATTTTGTATTTTGATGTTGTACTTTGATAGCATAATTTAGTGTAATCGTTTTACCGTTCTTCTCATTCTTAATTTATGTTTACGTTCATGCTTTGCGTTGAAATTATGCTTTGATCATAATGATGCTTGTAGGCTAATTTTATCATTCTAGTGCCTAGGGTCATTTAGAACCATCGGGATTGACAACCCCGATCGTGGAGATGAATCTGGCGCAGTAGAACCTTGCTTTTCTTAATCGTTTTAAAGACTTTCAATTTTATTGCTCGTAGATGTTATAAAATCCCAAACTTTATTTGATCAAGTGTTTAGTTTAGTTCTTATTTCATTTCTATGTTCGTAAAATCAAACACCGGGATAACCTCCGATTTGTCTTCCTTGTGATTTGACTCGAGTCCAACTTACCGACTACAACTACTCCATTCTCTTGCGGATGAGCTTTTTATTTTTAAATAAAAAGTAGGTGTAAGAAGTTCGATTCAAAATTTGGCACCGTTGCTGGGGATCGAAATAAGAACACTATTGTTCGAATGAAAATCTAAATATCCTATTTACACTTCAATCCCCACAATTACAATATTGTTCGAACGAAAATCTAAATATCCTAACCAAAGCATCTAACCACGTCACTTCTTCAAGGTTCCAGTCAATATCATTACACAGAACTCAAATTAACCACAAGCAAACATAAAAAGAATTAAATTACTAACCAAGGTAAAAGATAAGAGAAAGAGAGATACGTCCTTGAAATTGCGCTTGTGATGATGAGTTGAGTGTCAAAAATCATCCAACGGGCCTCAACATTGAAGGGGACCTGAAACAAGAACAAAACACCCAAAAACATATAAAGTTAAAAGGCTTGGGTTGCCTCC
The DNA here is from genome assembly GCA_014905375.1 of Phtheirospermum japonicum. Taxonomy (NCBI): domain Eukaryota; kingdom Viridiplantae; phylum Streptophyta; class Magnoliopsida; order Lamiales; family Orobanchaceae; genus Phtheirospermum; species Phtheirospermum japonicum. The sequence continues at coordinate 1,308,350 of BMAC01000238.1, forward strand.
CAAGAAGCGCTTGATTATTGTATTAAGCTTGACGAAGTCTACGGTCGATGTCATCCCAAGTCTAAAAACAAATGACGGTCATGCCACGCCTTGGTATTCTCTAAAAGCAAGAACTGGTGATGATAATCACCAAAGCGAGCACAAAAAGCATACCCCAAGATCCAAGGGGTGAAAACTCCAACTAGCTTTGGAGGTCGGAACCGCAAGTAATTGTTCACCTCGAATATGTCAAACGACAATTGTAGCATGGGGTGATCGAGCACCTTCTCGACTATCTCGTCTACCACCTCTAAATTAAATTTCAATAATGCTTAGGGTGGTCCAAAATGTGACTCAATAGTCTCACTCTCCTCCAAAACTTGCACAACTTCATTATCAAACCGCATGGAAGCGATAATGCCTTCCTCCGAATCCTGCTTCTCACCCGTCAACTCCACCTCCTTGCACACATCTCTCAAAAGATCATCAGAGCTCGAACTGTCCTCAACCAAGATAAAGTCTTGCACATCAACGATGGGCATATCCTTATGACAAGGTTTTTCAAGCTCGTACGCCTGTTTGACAAGTTGCTCTAATTTAGTCTCGAAGCGATCCATGCGTTCATCCATCCGTTGATCCCAATCCAAAATCTTGGTTATAAAAGATTCCAATTTCAATACAAGGAAAATGGACAATTCTTGAGAAACTGTGGTGTAAGGATCTCCGCTCGAAGTATATGCATCGGAAATTGGTAGATCATAAACATCGTAGCTCGAAGAATAGAAATCTTGATACGGTGGAGCATACGAGTCCGCGGTCGGATAAGGCGAGGTAAATTGAGCATAAGAATCGTCATGACCCAGATCATAATAGCCACAAGACGGTGCGTAAGTATCCATGCTCGGATTACTGTAATATGAAGGACTTGGGTCGGGATAGTCAAAAGCATGGGCCCATTCTCGACCGCTCGGAGCATACGGGTCATAATACGATGGAGGGACTTGACAATCGAAAGTTGGAGCGTAAGGGTCATCGTATGGCGAACTAACTAGATAATCCGCCATCTTCAATCAAAATAATCTCAAGTCTTCAAAAATGTGGCTACAAAGAACAACACTCAAAAAACGAGATTAAATGCACCAAAAAATACAAAAATAAACAAAAACAAAACTCAACAACAAACACTAACACAAACAAACAAATAAAAGCAAACACCAAAAATCGCAACCTTTAGCCTTCCCCGGCAACGGCACCAAATCTTGAATCGAACTTTTTACACCTACTTTTTATTTAAAAATAAAAAGTTCGTCTGCAAGAGAACAGAGTAGCTGTAGGTGGTAACTTGGACTCGAGTCGAATCACAAGGAAGACTAATCGGAAGTCATTCCGGTGTTTGATTTTATGAACATAGAAACGAAATAAAAACTAAACTAAACACGCTATCCAATTTGGTTTGGGGTTTTCTAACATCCACGAGAAATAAAATCGAAAGCCTTGAAACGATTATAAAAACGAGGGTTCTACTGCGCCAGAGTCATCTCCACGATCAGGGTTGTGAATCCCGATGGTTCTAAATGACCCTGGGCACTAGAACGATAAACTTAGCCGAAAAACATTATCATGATCAAAGAATAATTTCAACGCAAAGCATGAACATAATCGAATGGTAAAAGGATACGAACTAAATTAACACAAACATTCAAAGATAACCAAAGCCAAATACAAAGAGCAAATAAAAAGGTGCAGAAAAACCTATGATCTAGAAAAGCATCAGCACCAATCCAACGAACTTCAGCATCGATAAACGATCTTCAACGTCAGACCAAATAGAAACGAAGAAACGACGAACTAAAAACACTAATCTTGTATGAATCGAAAGGTGGCAAGAACCGAGGGTTCTCTGCATTGTTCTAACCTTCCCTCAAAGTTCCAGCACTGCCAAAATGAAGAAACCACCGGGTTTTTATAGAATCTCTCGAAATAACTGCTCAAACTTCCAGAGCGACAACCGACGCGGGCGGAGCGTCGACGTCGACATGAGTCAGTATGCTCGCGTTGACTATGCAGTGTGTCAACCGATGCGGGACAGGATCGACGCTACTGAAAGTTTGCGTGAACATATGCGTCGATTGACAGAGCTAAGATCGACACTACTGCGACTTTGCGTCGATCGACGCGAGCAGCTCTCAGCGTCGACGTGGGCGCTGCATTGCGGCGCCTGTAGGGCTTCGACTCGTCGCTCATCCTGTTTTCTTCGTTTTAAGCTGAAACACAAAAATTAAGCAAAATTAGGTTATTTCCTATAAAAGAATGTAGAAACACATTAAACACCAAACGAAATGAAAAACATCAAAAGGAAGAAAAATGAAAAAAAGATAAACCTAAACACCCTAAAAGCACACAACATGATGCAAAAACACACGAAAATCACATAGAAATATGTAAAAATCATCCAGCCATGAACAAACGAGATAAAAAACAACATCCCGGGCACGAACTACTAGTATGCACCGTTAGACAAATAAATATCAAACCCACATATTTTGCTCTCACGAGACTTAACACAACAACCCAGGTAAGACCTATTACCGAGCACTCTTTGACAAAATAACCACGTCGGACCTATAATATTTCACGCTTCCACGACACAAACACAATTATAATAGGAAAAAAATAAAAATAACACTACAATTAACATTGAGCACCCCGTTCGCTCTCCAAGTGCCATCACCCCTGATAATGGAATGAATAATCCAATATGTGCCTCCAATCTAATAGTTTTCAAGCGCCATCACCATTTGCCCACTGGACGACCACTGTAAACAGCCCACGTGCCAGCCATGAGGTAACAACTGCTTGGATCATCTTTCTCACCACGGCGCAGGGCCACCGTCCACTTCCAAACAAACATCAAAATCACAGATCCACCACCACACCTCCCATATCCAACCCCATTATAAATAAACCCATCGAGAAGAACGGACCTCTACCAATGAAGTATGCGACTGTGCGAGTAGTGGTAGGACAAGAAGAACAATTGTACAAATCTGATCCCAAAAAAACCTAATTGGGGGAGCGATTGACTCAAACTTTTGTGCACCCCGTTTTTAATAAATTAATTTAAAAGCACGTCAGTTTGCTCGCAAGAGTACGAGGTACTTGTAGGGTGATGATTTTGACTCGAGTCGTATCTCTCGAGGAAACAACTATTCGGTCTTTCGAATGTTTTTCTCAATAAAATAAAATACATATACATTTGGGGTTTTAAAAGATTTTAAATTGATCATTATGAACTAAAGCAATAATTAAACTAAAACTAATTAAACTAAATACTTTAAACTAAATTATCAACTACGAGCAATAATTAAACTACTTGAACTCAAGAACTAAGAATCAGTAGCAACGAATCTAAAGCATAAATATAATAACTACCCTTAAGCAATCGCATCATACGAATCCAAGAATGAATAATTAAGCATAAATCAACTCGCATAAATAAACTAAATTAACCCAATATCCAAACATAAAATGATTAAGCTAATTGTACTAGTTTTAGCATTAACTAAGCAATTAACTAAAAAATTAACTATGAAACTAATTACGAAATTAACTAAGAGTTTAGAGTACTTATTGAAACTAATAAAAGCAGTAGAAATCTCCAGCTATTCCGGAGTTGCACGTCGATCTTCGACGAAGGTTGAGTCCCGTACACGAATTCAATGTTTTGGACGCGTTGTTCTTCGATCCTTGATCTCCGTCTTCAAATCTCGTTATGAGATGTGGAATTATGTTTATTATCATCTAAAATACCCTAGGGTGTCGTGTCTCCTCCGTAAATCCAAAATATGGAGGGTTTATATAGATATTGCAAGTCTTGGCGCACAAGAAACCCTAAAATCCGAATTCTGGGCCGTCGCGTCAACGGTGCGTCGACTGACGCGTGCTGGTGCTCGGCGTCGGTGCTGCCTGGACGTGCACGTCGGCTGGGCGGGTGCGTCGACTGACGCGGTCTTGCATCGACGCTTCAGCAAGTTGCGTCGATGGTGCGTCGACTGACGCTCCTTCAGTCGACGCTTCAGCAAGTTGCGTCGACGGTGCGTCGACTGACGCTTCTTCAGTCGATGCTTAAGCAAGTTGCGTCGACGGTGCATCGGCCTTGCGTCGACTGACGCGGATCATGGCTCGTGTCGACGGAGTGTCGACGGTCACGTCAGTCGACGCGACTGAGCGTCTGCCTCCGTCTCTCTCTATCTTTTGCTACTCGTTTCGCCGGAAAGCTCGTTCTCCTATTCTTGAACATCGAACTTCGTCTATTACGCGCTAAACTCTTCCGGTTACTTAGCTGTAAGGTGAAAAACAACAAAATATCACCTATTTGCATCAATTATGATTAAAATAAGTCAGAACTATAAAAATACAGAATTATGCTTAAATCGTCCAACTTATACCAAAAATAAATAGAAAAACGTACTAAAATACTAATAAAAATAAGGACAAATCTACTCTAATCAACTACCCCACGCTTAATTGGTTTGTTCGTCCTTGAACAAATGATAGATTCAAAGTATAACTAGAATGAAAATAAGTTCAAGCAAAGAGTCGTGCTATACTACATACATAATTTTGAAAATATAGGTACAAGTTACGCAACGTCAAACACTTGACCATTATTACATTGTCGCTCAAAATAAAAGCATGCATCCTCACGAAGGATAATATATAAGTGTACGCTCAAAAGCACTCAAGTATTTTCTGCATGGGACGTGTATACACTCAAATCATACAATTACATGCACAATAAATAAGCACCGAAAATCAATCTCTTCTCAATCACAAATTAAGTGTACTGTCAAAACTAAGAATCAGAAAAGGTCTTTACGAGTTGTAGTGTAAGGTTCTTTGGACGGGTATGGAATATAAGTCGTGTGGCTAACTCATGATCAACCATGATCAATAACTCACTCAACCTAACCTAAACACGATGCAGTAGCTTCACCTCGTTCAAAAATAAAAACCTCACTAAACACTCATAACGTAGCCTTTAAATAGGCTATTCCTCAACTCAAAACTCGTAAACCGACTGAAAGCTCAAACCACTTAAGCACAATTGAAGCTTATTGCATGCTTCTTACACAACTCTTGCCTTCTAAACATTAGGCTTCATAAGAAAATTAAAAATAAAACATAAGCCTTAATTAGCGTGTAGGCATTGACTAACACAAATTCAACTAGACTCACCATCCTTCTTTTTCTTCTTTTTTTTTCTATTTCCCCCTTATTGTAATTTTTTTATGGGGTCTCTTTCTTTTATTTATTTTTTTAGATGGTGGTCCTTATTTACAAAATAATAAATTCCTAATAAAAACTCCCAAGACTTAAATAACCAATAAAAAAAATACGAACTCCTACCCCACGCTTTTAATGGGTTGTAGGGGTCGTCTCAACAATACTCATGGCTATAGGCATGGATATTTAGCTATGATTGGCTCATTCGGAATTTATAGTGGCTAAAATTTATGAATATGGCCGGAATAGGATTTTATATGTGCCTTAACCTCATTTTCAAAGTCAACTACACACAGCGGTATCAAAG
>BMAC01000238.1:1315291-1368034 GCA_014905375.1 Phtheirospermum japonicum
TGGCTCAAACCTCGAACGATCTTGTTGTGGTCTCAACTCCACTTTTGGCTCGTTTTTAGGCATGTTAAACTTCATGGGCAATCCATCATCAAATGCTTCTACATTATCGAACTCTTCAATCGTGCCGATGCTCAAGAGCTCATTCGCGCAAGAATCTACTAAATCAATAGTAGAACAATCGTTCTTAACAAACGATGCAGGACTCTTGTGAAAATCTTGAAGTGAAAAAGTCACCATTTCGCCTAATACGGACATAGTCGCCCTTCCCTTATTTACGTCGATCACCGTGTGCGTTGTAGACATTAATGGACGTCCTAACAAAATGGTGTGTTATCGGTTCTCGCTTTGTACATCACCAACATCCATAATGACAAAGTCGACCGGCACAACTAGCTTGTCTACTTGTACTAAGACATCCTCCACAATCCCCAAAGGTAGCCTTATCGTTCTATCCGCCAATTGTAATCTCATCATGGTCGGTTTCAGCGGTCCTAGGTCAAAATCCTTGTAAATTGAGTGGGGCATCAAATTTATGCTAGCGCCAAGATCGAGCATCCCTCTTGCCGTTAATCCATTCCCGAGAGAAATAGTTACGCAAAAACTCCCGGGATCCTTCTCCTTAGGTGGAAATGGTTTCTTAAATATATCTCCAACTTCCCTTATCAAAGCTAGAGGCTGATTCGTAGCCAAACGCCTTTCCTTTGATGCTAGATCTTTGAAAAACTTCATAAACGCCGGCATTGTCTTTATCACCTCTAGCAGGGGAAGGTTAATATTAACATTCTTCAATAAATTGTATAACTCCATGAGTTTTTTATTCTCCTTGGCCAGACGTAGGCGACTTGGGAAGGGAACATGATCATAAATGGTCATCTTCTGCGGGGGTGCATTTAAAGAATCGGCAGGGTCTTCAGTTGCTGTCGATTTCTTTTTCTTTACTGCTCCCGGAGGTTGGGTCTCGGTCTTCTGTTTGGCTTGGAAGAGTATTTTTCTCCTTCTTCAATAATGCCATGTCAGTTGCCAATTGTCCTACCATTAACTCCAATCTTTTTAGTCCTGATGAATTTTCAAGAGTGCTTTTGGCCATTTCAGCCATCATCGTTCTCAATTCTTTAATATCGTCTCGAACTCCCTTCATTTCCTCCTGAACATGTGTAAGGCCGTCTCGATTCCGAATAGTTTCGGCATCTTGGTTCTATTGCCAGACTAAAAGTTGATCAGTCGACTGAACTGTAGCAGGTGTTTGCATGTGTGGTGGTCTCTGCCCCGAATGTTGTTGATTTGAATAGTGCTGGATGGCGTTGACGTCCGCTCGTTGTTCATTATTGAACGGGCACATATCGGCTAAATGTTCGGGGGATCCGCATTGGTGACACATCGCATTAGTCTTCTTCGAAGAGGCCTTGCTTGCCCGCTCGGCCTTCCAAGCTGCCAATTTCTCCTCAAATATCTCTTCGCACTTTGCTTTGACTAATTTGCCATCATCTAAGTCAGGATCAAGGATGGAAATCTCATTAACTCTCAATTTACGAAGCCGAGAGTTGGTTTCTCTAGATTTTTCACTCAGTTTCTCCAATACTCGTTTTGCCTCGCGGGCCGTTAAATCACCAAAATCTCCTCCTGCTGCTATTTCAACTTGGATTTTCCCCATGGGCGACAAACCATCAAAGAAAAACTGATTAATTATCTCGGGAGAATAGCTATGATGGGGGCATGCTTGTAAAAGTGATTTGTAACGCTCCCATGTTTCATGAAATAATTCTCCCTCCACTTGTTCGAAGTTAGCAATCTGCGTCCGAATTTGCCCCGTTGTTTGTGCCGAATAGTATTGATTTAGGAACTTCTCGCTTATCATCTCCCAATCAGTTAATGAAATTGGTTCTAAGGACAGTAACCATGTCTTCGCCTTGTCTTTCATGCTATAAGGGAATCAAATCATTTGCATCTCCTCCCCGTTTAGGCCATGACCTACAAATCTGCCTACTTCATCGATAAAGTAGTTCAAAAATGCTAAAGGGTCTTCGTGGGCATTTCCGTGAAAAGTTGGAAGTAAATTAATTTGATGCGGTTTAATCTCTACTTCCCTTGCAGTCGGGCCAAGTACAATAGCAGACCCATAAAGCACAACCTTCGGGCYTGCCAAATCTCGTTGTCGAGGCGCTRGATCTCRCCTTGGTTWCCTAACTCGGTCATTAGCTCTCTCATAGTGGTCGTCATGRGCGTAATGGTGCTCGCGCTCGTATCTCCTTCCGAAATTATTTTGCTCGTAACCATGATCTTGATTCTCCAACCAATCATTCACGTGCCCCTGATTGTTAGCATACGCGTTATGCTGCAGAAAATCTTCGTTCCTAATTGCCACGTTCTCGATGTTGTGTTGGCGAATAGCATTGTTGTTCATCTCTTCGTTGTGCCTCATATTCGCCATGTTGGGTTGGTGACCGATTACGTTTTGCTGCTGGTCGACTCCTTCGTTTCTCCCCGCATCTTGTCTCGCAATAATGGGGGTGGTGGGTGATCTCGGTGGTGAATCGCCGTTTCGAATTGGATTTGCTTCTAACATAATGTCGGAAACTTGATCACAAGCGAAATCAGTTGCTGTTGAGGAATCGTCCTCGGGAATAAAAATGGGTCTTGGTCTCGGTGGATTTGAACGGTGGATGTTGTCAATGAATGGTACAAGGTCGCGTTGAAGTGATCGCCTTCCTTGCATAAACTCAACAATACATCAACGTACCAAATGGCAAAGACCAAGTGAAAAAATAAAATAAACTAATAAATCAAAAAGAAAATAAAACGAAAAACATCTTTAATTCCTACTCGTTGCTTCCCCGGCAACGGCGCCAAATTTTTGACTCAAAACTTTTGTGCACCCCATTTTTAATAAATTAATTTAAAAGCACGTCAGTTTGCTCGCAAGAGTACGAGGTACTTGTAGGGTGATGAGTTTGACTCGAGTCGTATCTCTCGAGAAAACAACTATTCGGTCTTTCGGATGTTTTTCTCAATAAAATAAAATACATATACATTTGGGGTTTTAAAGATTTTGAATTGATCCTTATGAACTAAAGCAATAATTAAACTAAAACTAATTAAACTAAATACTTTAAACTAGATTATCAACTACGAGCAATAATTAAACTACTTGAACTCAAGAACTAAGAATCAATAGCAACGAATCTAAAGCATAAATATAATAACTACCCTTAAGCAATCGCATCATACGAATCCAAGAACGAATAATTAAGCATAAATCAACTCGCATAAATAAACTAAATTAACCCAATATCCAAACATAAAATGATTAAGCTAATTGTACTAGTTCTAGCATTAACTAAGCAATTAACTAAAAAATTAACTATGAAATAATTACGAAATTAACTAAGAGTTTAGAGTACTTATTGAAACTAATAAAAGCAGTAGAAATCTCCAGCTATTCCGGAGTTGCACGTCGATCTTGGGCGAAGATTGAATCCCGAACACGAATTCGATGTTTCGGACGCGTTGTTCTTCGATCCTTGATCTCCGTCTTCAAATCTCGTTATGAGATGTGGAATTATGTTTATTATCATCTAAAATACCCTAGGGGGTCTTGTCTCCTCCGGAAATCCGAAATATGGAGGGTTTATATAGATATTGCAAGTCTTGGCGCACAAGAAACCCTAAAATCCGAATTCTGGGCCGTCGCGTCGACGGTGCGTCGACTGACGCGTGCTGGTGCTCGGCGTCGGTGCTGCTTGGGCGTGCGCGTCGGCTTGGCGGGTGCATCGACTAACGTGGGCTTGCATCGACGCTTCAGCAAGTTGCGTGTGCGTCGACTGACGCTCCTTCAGTCGACGCTTCAACAAGTTGCGTCGACGGTGCATCGGCCTTGCATCGACTGACGTGGATCATGGTTCGCCGGGAGCGTCGACGGTCGCGTCAGTCGACGGTCGCGTCAGTCGACGCGACTGAGCGTCTGCCTCCATCTCTCTCTATCTTTTGCTACTCGTTTCGCCGGAAAGCTCGTTCTCCTATTCTTGAACATCGAACTTCGTCTATTACGCGCTGAACTCTTTGGGTTACTTAGCTGTAAGGTGAAAAACAATGAAATATCACCTATTTGCATCAATTACGATTAAAATAAGTCGGAACTATAAAAATACGGAATTATGCTTAAATCGTCCAACTTATACCAAAAACAAATAGAAAAACGTACTAAAATACTAATAAAAATAAGGACAAATCTACTCTAATCAGTGATAATAAATCAAGGGGCGACGGGATGGAGCAGAAGACGAAGAGGGGAAGGGCTTTTTCGGGGAGGGGTGGGGGGGTTGTGAACCACTCCCTTTGCCTTTTTTATTTTGGGGTTTACTCCCCTTCTAGATTTTCTTTGTTTCCACTCCCTAGTCTAATAAATAATTTAAAGCCAACTCCCTTGTGACATATATGCCCTTATATTTTTGTGCAGAAAATTGAGTACTTAGCTGTAATATACTTAATACTTAGGCATAGAATAAAGAATACTTAGAAAATTACTAGATAGTACTTAGGGCCAACATGCTTCCGTAAAATTAAAATTACTGTATAATTTCGAACCTCTCTTTGACCAAAACAGACCCGGGTGAGTTGGGTTGCGAAGCCACCAGTCGGAAAATTACCGCTCCTAGTTCTTTATACAGACGGTATCACCGTCTAACTTCTATTCTCAGAAGTTGAACTGCAAGTTATCCGACTCCTTCAGTAACTGTTCAGCACAGCCTTGGTTCGTTTCCTACTCCAGACGTACGAGATACTTAATTTATAGAGATAATTTAATATGGTATTAAGAACACATGTCGAATCAGAAGCCTTTATTTTATTAATAACTTAAAATCAAATTTATTACATTAGTAATCTCCTTTTAGGAGGAGAAAACCTTTTAGCCTCTCATGGAGAAAGCTTGCACTCGTAAATACATAAACTTCCTAATAGAAACTATTAAAACACTCTTTATTCTTGTACACAAAACACTCTTTTGGATTTTCTTTATTATTATGAGAAAATAGAAAGTAATGAGCGATGCCTTCTGCTTCCTCCAAATCCCGAATTTATAGAAGTATGGCGGACATGAAATTCAGACTTCACATATCTTGTAATTAGTGACGTCATTTCTTACATCATTTCTTGCATTATTGTCCTCTGCTAGCTGGTGGAATTTTCACTTTGCAGAAGCACGTTCTTTGAGGACCAGAATATCACATAGTCCCTTTATTATTGTCGGGGGGCCTCTTAATTTATTTTATTTATGCGGTCCCTGAGAAAAGCGTGTTTATGGTGGTCCCTGACCATTCGGCTTGTTCTGTTTGGATTTTGTACCAAACTCCTGCTCCGTGTGATTTGAGCACTCCGGACAGATCTTCTCTGTCCACCTCCAGAAGTGGGCCATGTTGCAATATTTCCAGCGAGTTTCTTTACTTCCAGGCAGCTTGTTTCCACAGAAGAGCTCTCTTTTTCTCAAAAGAAATCTCTGTGAATCCTGTTGTATTTCCTGTCATTGTATTTAACAGGAAAGACCCATTCAACGTAATTTGAAAGAACTTGTACGGGAACTTGACCTTGCCCATGTCAGTGAGACAGACCCAAAGACCCCATGCCCTTCTTGTGGATATGTTATCTTCCGTGAGTGCTGCTACTAACGGAATTCCTTCAGATGCTGGTGCTTTGATTCTTTTCTTTGCTTTTGTGTCTGGTCCTCTGAGCTTGATAAAGTAGAACACTTCATACATTCCTTTTTTGACTGGCTCTGGTGCTGCGCTAAACAAATATAATTCTAAGACATCACCTCGTGCAAGATGTGGGCTATTTGCCCACGTCTTGTGCACTGCTTCTTGTATCCATCTCGAAAGTTGTGATATTTCCGAGAAACTTGGTGATCTTTTATGAACCGATGCTAAGGCTCTGAATTCTTACCAGCTTTTTACTTCTTGTGGATGGGATTATGGCATCATCCACACTCTGGGATATCTTTCGGACACATCTACTAGACATTTGGACAGATTAATCCCCACCCTGGTTATTAACTTCTCCCATCTCTGTTGATATACCTGAAAACGGGAAGTTTTAAAATCTCGTATGTATTAATCTTCGATTTATCTGTCTGTGGCCAAAGATTGATATCTTCCTCGTTAACACCTGATGTAGTTGGTTGACTCGAAGTCTCGGGATTCGACTCCGGAGTATCGATTTTAACTTGAGACAGTTCATCTGTAAAAAATTCCATCTTAGTTCTCGTGTTAGGGGTACTTGAGTCCCCTGCTACAGGTATAGAGCCATGTACTCGATGTGTGTCCTTTTGAACCATTGAAGATGTTTCCCGGAGAAGTGGCTTTCTCATTACAGACCATAACTGTTTGTTGGCCTGTAAGCATCCTCGCATTCGATTGAAAACTATTTCTTGAACAACTTGTTGTAACCTTTAGGTTACCTCTGCATTGAGAGTCAATGCATCGAACTCGCGTTGAAGCATCTCCAGGTGTTACCTTAGATGCCTCGCCATTTCAAGGAATGAATAAATTTCTAATCCCTCCATCTCTTGTTAAAAAATCTGTAAGAACATTTTAATGAGATTTTATAATGACAATATCAAAATCATAATATTGACATTCAGCTTGCCATCTAAGTAATATAGCCTTTTCGGGTTTAGATTCAATTTTATTTTTCAAAAAGGCTTTAACGCTTGAGTTATCAGTTTTTAAGGTGAATTTTTTGGATAGCGTGAATAAAGCCCATTTCTTAAACGCCTTTCTGACTGCGAAAACTCCTTCTCATTGATATGCCATTGATTTGCCTCGCTATTTGAAAATAGCCCACTACAATATCTATATGGAACTTCTCCTTTTGGTGTTACGTTCGTAAGAACAACCGCCCACCAATAGTCACTAGCATATGTGTACAGAACCAGTTCATCCTCATCATTTGGAATTGCCAATTTCGGAAATTGTTTGCAAGCCTCCTTAAGTTGTTTAATTCCTTCGTGGTGTTCTTTTCCCAATTGAAAACGATGTCCTTTTTTAGTAGGGGAATGAGCACCTTCCTATAATGCACCAGGTTGTTTTTACACATCCCCGCGAAATTAATAACTCCTAGAAAACTTTGAAGTTGCTTTTTGTCCTTGAGCGTGTCTGGAAATCCTTGTATCTTTTCTACAATTTGATTTTGTAGAATGATTCTACTCATCGATTTCTATCCTAAGGAAATCAATTTTTCTTGTAGCAATCACTACTTTCTTTTTCGAAAGCACTAATCCTTCCTTGTGGCAAACTCTGAGAAGATTTCCAAATGGTTTAGATGATCCTTCATGTTCTTTGATGCGATGGGTATATCATCAATGTATACGAACATGAAATTGAAATAATCTTTAAAGTATCCATCTTCCTCTAGTATATCTGGGGTGCATTTGCTAGACCCATGGGCATAACATCCCAGATACAGTGCCCCTGTGGTGTGGAGAAGGCCGTGAACTTCTTGCTCCCTTCTTCCATCTTAATTTGGTAAAACCCATATTTGCAATCAAATTTGGAGAACACCTTTGCATTTTTAATGCAATTTACCAAATGTTCTCTGCTTGGGATATAATATCCATCGAATTCCAAAATGTGATTGATTCCTTTGTAGTTAATAACTAATCTTTGTTTTCCTCTTTTTATTTCTTCATGGTTGCGGACCAAGAACCTTGGCTACTGTATGGAGAGACGCCTGCTTCAATTAACTTAAGTTACATGTGTTCCTTAAGTATTTGTTGCATATTCTTTCGATCTTCTTGATTCATCCGGATAGGCTTGTATCTAATAAGCTCGTCTTCTTCTCCAGTTCTCACCTTCAAATATGCTTTGAGTTCATTCTTATCCCACCATACTAGAGGATCTTCGTTGAAATTCTTTTGAATTTTTCTTTTGATGTCCTCCAGTGAAATTTTTTCATCCATGGTGGTGTCTGGTTGTGCACTTGTGTCTGGACTGGGTTCGAAGAATTCAGTCGTTTGTGATTTTATCCTCTCTTCCTTTTGGCCTCCTCGACTCTCATTTCGTAGTTTAGAGAATTGCTTCTCCATACCTTCTTCGGTCCTTCATTTTTGGGTGTCGAAGTTTTTGGAAAAATTGCTTTTTTGGTCCATTATGTTGTCCACTTTCCAATTAAGGACCAAGATACTGTCCACTATCAAAACACATACACGAAATTGGCAAAATCATCAAAAAAGGTACAAAATTATCCCGATCGGGCTTTTTTGCTGACGTGGCGTGATTCAATAATTTCTTATAATTTTTTTTTATTTTTAAACATTAATTGAACAAAAAAACCTGAGAAAGAAATCAGTTTTGGTCCATTATATTGGCCACAATCCAAAAAACGTACGGGACAATGACCATCATCAAACCACATCTACTAAGTTGGTCAATTCATCAAAAATGATCCAAAAATATTTTTTATATTTTTTAAATAAAAAATATATATTTAATATAGATTAGATATGTAAATTAATTTATAAATTATATTTATAAATAATTATATTATATTTATAATTTTAGATTATATTTATGAATAATGATATTATAAATACATAATATTATAATAAATATTATATATATATATATATATATTATAAATATAATTATTCATAAATAATTATAAATACATATTATTAAGAAAATATATTATTAATTATAAATAAAAAATATTATAATAAACATTATATATATATATATATATATATTATAAATATAATCATTCATAAATAATTATAAATACATATTATTCAAGAAATATAATATTAATCTAATATGTAAAATTAGTTTATAAATTATATTTATAAATAATTATATTATATTTATAAATGTAGATTATATTTATGAGTAATAATATTATAAATATATAATATTATAATAAATATTATATATTATATATATATATATATATTATAAATATAATTATTATTAAATAATTATAAATACATATTATTCAAAAAAATATATTATTAATTATAAATACATAATATTATATATATATATATATATATTATAAATATTATTATTCATAAATAATTATAAATACATATTTAATATATATTAGATATGTAAATTAATTTATAAGTTATATTTATAAATAATTATATTATATTTATAAATGTAGATTATATTTATGAATAATGATATTATAAATGCATAATATTATAATAAATATTACATATATAATTTATATTTTTATATTTATTTCTAATTTTATTAATTTTTTATTAATTAAAATCTTACTAATAAGAATTATATATTTGTAACAATTATATATCATTATTTGTATATAACATATATTTATAATTAATAATATGTTTTTTTAATAATATGTATTTATAATTATTTATGAATAATTATATATATAATATTTATTATAATATTATGTATTCATAATATCATTATTCATAAATATAATCTACATTTATAAATATAATATAATTATTTATAAATTAATTTACATATCTAATATATATTAAATATATTTTTTTATTTAAAAAATATTTTTGGACCATTTTTGATGAATTGACCAACTTAGCAGATGTGATTTGATGATGGTCAATGTCACGTACGTTTTTTGGAATGTGGCCAAGATAATGGACCAAAATTGATTTTTTCTCTCAGGTTTTTTGTTCAATTAATGTTTAAAAATAAAGAAAAATGATAAGAAATTATTGAATCACACCACGTCAGCAAATAAACCCGATCGGGATAATTTTCTACCTTTTTTGATAATTTTGCCAACTTCGTGTATGTGTTTTGATAGTGGACAATATCTTGGTCCTAAATTGGAAAGTGGACAATATAATGGACCAAAAAGCAATTTCCCCCGAAGTTCTCCTTCATCACCACGCTTGATGCAAAAATTGATTGACATTTTTATGTGGAATGCCTCTCTTAGTCTCTGGATATAATCACATGGGGTTGTGAAGATAAGTCAGTTACTCTCATTTTCTTGTGTAAATCTCTTAAATGTCTATAGGAAATTATTTCCTAATAGAATATTTGCTCCCGTATCATGGAATAGATTGGTGGAGTCTTGACTTTGTACCTTGGAGTATAATTTGCTCCTCCCATCATCATTTCCGCTTACTTGATCCCTCTCTTCAGGACTAAAATCCTTTTATAGAAATCTTTTCCCGCTGCTGGAGATAATTCTTCTTCCATTTCTTTGGGGAAGACTTCTTGTTTAGCTGTGCAGATTTCTGCGCCTGAATCTATGTAGGCTGCAAAATATCTCACATGGAATCTTGTATATATCATTCTAATGGGAATGTATATGGAGAATGGGCTGGTGCGCATTTAATTATATATCTCTTTTCACCCACCGTAAACCTAACCTTTCCCAAGGTTTATGATCCCCGAGAAACTCTATCCCTAGAGTTAGTTGCTCTGGGATTCTTCCTGCGCTTCCCTCAATGATTGTTTCAATTTCTCCAATCTTGAGGATTCCTTGATATCTTCCCAGGGAAGGTTGTTGTAAGTGATATAACACATCACAAGGAAAGACATTATCTTTCTGAGTAATGTCGAATATCACTTCTACACCTATCCATCCTTCTGGGCACTTCAGCTCTCCATTAGTTTTGAATACTTCAAGACCTCGAGTGCTTTGGCTGGTTCTTGGGCCTTCCCATTGAGGTCCACTGATCATTATGTCTTGTTGGAAACACATTCTCCTTGGTTCTACCATGAGGCTCTTGATCTTACTAAAAATTGGACGATCTCGGATTCTCATGTCAATTTCTCCAATTGTTGGAGATTGCATGATCTCCGGTAAGAGAGCTTTCGCCACGTCTTCGAAGATCCTTGGTATTTCTATGAACTCTTTTCTCAAAATAACTTCTGAATGATGATTATTCGAGAGTGCATATGAAGTCTTGTATGTAATTGAGTAGGGTCTGTTTCCCTCCGTCATCAGGTCTAGCCTCTTAAGATATTGATGAAGGGTAAGGACTCTACTGAAATCTCGATCTGCCAAATTATACACGATTCTTGGGTAGACGTTGAATGCAAATTTTCCCGCGTAAAAATTTCCCGTGATCGCTCTAAGACAAGAATCTTTAAGATTTGAGATCCTTTTATCAAAGAGAGCGAGATTTAATGGCGGATCAACTCCTTCTTTAAAAGTTGATTTTATAATAACTCTAATGGCTCCAATGTGGACCATGAGAGTGTATTCGCCACTTCTCTTTTGAGTCCGCTCTTAGTCTCCTGAATTTCTCTGTAAGGGATTAGTTGTATCTCGATTTGTTTTCCTGTGTATCCCGTGGATATTGCAAACTCTCCTGTGGAAACTCTATGCATAATTTGGTGTTTCCAGTTCCTCAACCCTAGCTTATCCATTGCCTTCTTCATCGCTCCTATTGTAAATCCATCATATATTTGGAGCTTTGGATCTTCTTTCATTATTCTCATAAGTATCTTATGACAAACCGTTGTATGTGAGAGAAATCCTGACATATCCTCCCTAACTACTTGTTCAAGAAATTCTTCTTCACTCTGATTCTGAATATGATTCAATTCCATGTTTAGAGTAAATTTCATCTTCTTAGATGCTTTCATCTAAGTGTATATCTTCAAACTGATACACTTGTACCAGATTTTGATAATAGAAAGCTTCTTCGAACTCTTGAGTTGTCTCGAATTGTCTAACTCTTTTTTTAGGGCACTCTGTAGAGATATGCCCTTTAACTCAGCACATCTAGAAATAACAATCTTTAAGACTTTCATTAGCCCTGGTATGGGCTCGTCTGAAAGTTCATTTTGTTGGAGTCCTATTGGTACTTCATTGCCTTAAAAATGAGACCCGACTTCATCTTGGACCCGTCCTTTGTCCTGATTTATAGTTTTTGGCTTTTTGTTTTGAACAGAACCTTCTGGGTTTCCATGGAAACCTTTTCTTGTTTTTACGAGTATAAGGGTGGCTTCTTTCTTTCTTCCTCTTATGTCTCTGTAGATGACCTCCAACCACTGTTGGAATGTCATTTTCGGCACAACATAGAGGAACTGATTTATTAATTCCTCTTAGTCTCTTGTAATTTTTGTGAAGTGCCGCCTGGTGGCACCACTCCGCTAACTTAGCTTCTAGGAATGACATCCTTCTAGAAATTGTATCCATGTCAGTTGATGGCTTGTACTCTTGGATCAACATTTCTCTCCACGAACTTGGTATTTTCACAAAGAAAAGTTGCACCGCATCTCCATCATTCACCTTGGATTTCCACCGGTATTCAGTGAATAATTGGATATATTCGTCTATGTGACAAATATCTCGTAACTCGAGGCAATAGAGGGCTTGTCGATATTTTTTCTCTTTTTCCTCTTCTATTCCCTCGAAATATCCTATGTCGATAAAATGGATTTTGAATAATTTAGGCATATTATCGAATATTCCTTTTAATGAATCACCGGATATAACCCCCATTTTTATATCTGCTCCACTAAATCCTATGCGATCTTTACAGAACCTTCAAGGCTCATTTCAAGGAGTAAAATGAACCCTTCCTTCTCTAGTCCGAGAGTTCTAGCTGCAATTCGAATTGCAGATGCTCAATCCTATATTAGTATCTCTCGATTCTTGAAATTTAGAATGTCTAGATTTAACATTAATCCATACGGATGTATAGGATCAAGTTGAGACTTCCCGTATGGCGTATTGAGAATATTGGGCCTTCGGGAGCTTTGCCTAGCACCCATTATGTCTGTAGGATCTCCTTTTATGGTGAAATCCCCGACATGTGGCATTGTTGCTTCTGGTACTGGTTCATGTGACGCAAAACTTTCGCTTAGATTGAAACTTGCTGGTGGTGGTGCAAGAGTGCCTCTTGGAACTAAGACCAAAGAATCTCCTGAGTTCATTTTTAGATCCATTGTACCTATTACTGTGAAGGATTCGATAAGATCGTGTAGATCTTCAACATTAATTTTCTCCATTACTTCTTGGGTTGTAATGGAGTTCCTTTAATTATTTCCATCTTCTCTTCTTCCGTCGGTTATCTTATAACCTCAGCAGGTATCCCCTTTTATTGTAGAAGGGGTTTCGTCTTGAAAGTTATATGTTGTCTTCCTCCGGATGTACTTGGCTTGTCTTCAAGGGCCTTGACTCGTTTTTGAATATCAATTAGGATTTCTCGTGTTTCCCTTTGATGTTCAAGTATCCCTTTCATCTACACCTCGATACGTTGTTGATGGTGGTCGATGTCTTGCACCATCCTTTAAATTTCTCTATGATCTTTGGTATTCTTAGAGGAATCCGACGTCACCTCGCTGAAGTTTGATTTATTGATGGGATTCATGAGCGACATCCCTATGATTCATTAGATCCGTCTTCAACATCTGTTTTACCCAAAGGTAACTTAGGTGATACATCTTTTGTTTCTCGCATTGTCTCAAGGTTTCTCTATCGACTCCGGCGAGTTCTTGTTCTACATATTGGTTATCCAATATGCTACTTTCTCTTTGTGTTCCAACTCGTATATTTCCAAGATTTGAAAATATCGCCTGAAATGAATACATCTCGAACACTCGTTCGGATCCATTTTTAGAGATAAATCTCCTCACCAAAACTTAATTACATAATTATAACAAATTTTTCTTATAAGTTCTTAATAAACCTAGGCTCTGATACCATTTTCATGGATCGTTTTATCACGACAATTTTTGGAGTATTGTATGATAAGTATTAATTTCAAAGGCACGAAGTATCCATGACAAACCATTAAGTATAAGATATATTGGAAGTAAGTACTCGAGTTCTGAACAATGAATTTTGACTTTTCTACACAAAAGGACAAACCCATTAAACAGGGGCAAATCTGGGTTTTTATAAAATAAGGGAGTGATCATGAAAGCCAAATATGCATTAGGGAGTGGAGAATGAATTCATTTGTGCGGGGAGTGGACCACAAATGAAAGATGATTTGGGGATTTTTCTTCAAAATTCCCTTTTTTTTTGTTTTGTCTGCAAGAGTGAGAGAAGGGATTGTTTTTCTTTTTCCTGAAGGCGATTTATTTGTAAGATTTGAGATTTTTATTTTATAAATAAATTAGGTTTTTATTGTTTTAGAAAATTGTTTTTTCTTATTTGTTTGTTAATATAACGAAAAAGACTGTTGTCAATAAAAGATTGTCATACCCTTTTCAAATACTAATTTAAACAAAAAAAAAGATGAAATGATGCTTATACCCTCCTAAATCGCCAGTGTCAAGAACGTGCTCGATATCTGGGGTGTTTTTTTGTCCGAAAATTCCATTTAAAAGACATTTTATCAATTATGAGGACTTTGGAAGATAATACGTAAAAAAAAAAAAGTTTAGTATAGACAAAAAAATAATCTGAATAATTGAGGAGATATTTTTCCCCTATTGTTAATTATGTCCATGTTTATGATATGTTTTAGGTTTCTCTAAGTTAAGATTGGTATATTATCAAAGCTAAGGGTTAAGATTTACTCGCATCAAAGTCCACATAATTTTGTTTTTTTAAAGAGTTTAAAACAATTGTTATTTATTAAAAAAATATTATTTAACTCTAATATTAGAAATAAAAATTCAAATTTTAACTTTTAATATTGGAATTAACTTGCCTACGTATCCTCATAGAGGAATCAAAGTCCACATAGTTCGCATTTATTTAATTTTTTTGGGAAAAAAAGAGTTTATAAAATTATTATTTTTTCAAAAGACTTGATTTAATTTATAATATTAGAAATTAAAATTCATAATTTTAACTTTTAATATTGCAGTTAACTTACATACGTATTCTCATAGAGTAATCAAAGTGCATGTAATTCTTATTCTTACTTTACTTTCATACGTGGATAGTGGAGGAGGCTCATATTTGTTCATTTATTGCTATCGTTGCTTCCTGAATTGATATAGTAATGATCATTTTCTTCACCTTCATCGAGTTGTAATTCGTGTTTGTGTTTTTTGGATTTACTCCAATCATTTATTAAAAGTTTATTATTTATATTTTTAGGTAATAAGTGATCATCCAACACAAAGGCTCCCGTGCTAAAAGCTTGTCCAACGGAAACCGTTGAAACAGGAACGACGATAAAATTATTTGTAATATTAGAAAGTGTAGGAAAAATAGAAGTCATTCTCGACCAAAACTCCAAAAAATTATTAATACCATCGGGCCTTTTCTGGATACTTCCAAATTCAAATTACCTAAATAAGATTCTAATTCTTGAGTTCTACTGAAACCAGCCTTTTATCATTTTCGCTTAATATCCTCAATCAACCTCACATATAGGGTTAGATTTTGTCAAGGGTCGTTAAACAACGGTCTTACATTAGAAGTAGTACCAAGATTGAGGGAAAGTGAAGGTGAAGGAGGATTATTAAAATCACTAGAGTTTTGGGTTTATACATTAAAAAGAGCAAATAATGGTTTTTTAGCTTGCGGAGTATAAAGTAAGGGGTTAGGAGTCTCAATGCCCGAATTTTCTAAAAAGGCCCTAATGTTTAATAATAAACTGAAAGCAAATTTTCTAAACCTTCGATTTGATAATCCGGGTATAAAATTTCCGCAATTAAAAAAAATAAAAAATGTATAGAAGATATTTGACACAATTCGTCAGCATGCTAGTAATGCAACCACCTAAGTGACTAATAAGTACAATTTGAATACATTGATCAAGAAGAAGCGCAGAGATAGGTATAATTTTCTAAAAGCGACATCATATTATAATAATCATTCCACGCTTGGGTAAATAAAATAAAATCAAAATTTTGAGTAGCAAAAAAAGAATACAATGCGTATCTATATTCAAAAGAATCATTTAGCTATTTATAAGTTGAGTTCCAACTTGGCACATAAATAAAAAAAAATTCTATAAACCATTGTTCAATAATCTTTTTTCCATGTTTTTCCAATTAAATTATTTTTTGTAATATGAAATACTGCACTCCTATTCGGATAAATATTATTTTTGAAAGTAGCTAAACTATTTTGAACACATAAGTTTTAAATATGATAAATGCATCTAACATGAAGAAATTTGCCATTAATGAAAGGTTGACAAAAACATTTTATCAATTCTAAACTATCCATATTAGTGGCAGAATTATCGAATGAAATTGAAAATATTTCACTACCTAGAATCCGACAAAATGCCAGATATTTTGTGCGAAACATTGACCGCGAAATGCTGACTATTAAACTTTCTATATGCAATCAAATATTTTTGCAATGTCCAGGAATTATCAATTAAAAGACATGTATTCCCATATAATTATAATTATGATAGGAATCAGTCCAAATATCTGAACATATTATGGCACTATGTAGCAAACTATCAAATAAAGAAGTCAAATTCATTTTATATTCACCAATTATCTTATCAAGATCATGAGTAACCTTATTACGTGAAATACTAGTGCTACATTGATTAAATGCACATCCAGTATAATCTTCATAATATGATTACTATGCACATGATTAAAAGGAAGACTCATAAACGCAACAAATCTTGCAAGAAAAATTTTATTACCACTTTCACTATATTGAAATAAATGAGAATTTGTATCTTGACCACCGGCCCGGCTATAGATGAAGAAGAAAGTTTATTTGTGTTTGAGAGCTATCAACGCCAAATTTGTTAGGATGCTTGTTCTCCATGTGTGATGTCGTTGCCCGTAGTTGGTATTATTACCACCGAAGGCGTAATGCTTCAAGCAATAATTGTATTGTGCTCGACTTGCACCATTGACAATCTTTTTTGTGAAATGATATTTAAAGATGGGGGATTAGTATTCCTTTGCTTTCGATACTCTTGAAGGCGGTGGCGGCATAGCACGGTTAACACTACATCCTCTATCATCTTCATCAATATTGACGTGGGTCGGCGGTTCAGATTCATCGAGGTGGGCAAATCCTTATTGAATTGGATATGACTATATAATTCATCAACTTCTTGCACCGTCATCTCATCAAAAATATAATCACCGGTAACGGCCGAAAGTCCTCAACAAGAATAGCATTATTATTAGTAATAGTATTAAAATTAGACCTTGCCATAATAATATTAGAAAAAAGATTATAAAAATGGGAAAACTAAAATTGATTGTTTGTAGTATTTTTTCACAAATTCACAACTTAGTTTGAAAATATAAGAGAAGAAGAAGAAAATTAGAGATGAATTAGTGTGAGTATTTGGTGTCAGAGAGGGATGTATATGTAGTTGTATAAATTTAAAATATTTTTTGAAAAACTTAGAACTGCCGGTTTTCAGTTTACAGTTGGGTTTTTTCCAATGGCTGTTTTTTTCTAACTGTTGATCATTAATGGTTCTATCATCTAAGCCGTTTATTTTAACTGGTCCTCAAACTAGATGTTTTAACCGCCAGTTTTAACCTGTTGTTCATTAATAAAAATTTTTTGGTTAAGCTTATGGTTACGATTTGAAAATTATAAGAACCATAATCGAACTGTCAAAAACCGACTCACAATTTTATTTCAAACTATAATCAACGATTAATCGAATCGTTAATCTTAATTCGAACTGCTAATCGCCGATTAATCGAAATCGAATTCATGTCTAAGTAGGTACATAAAGTGATTCAATTTTAATATTTATGTGGTTCCAATTTAATATATATGTGGTTCCAGTCGAAGGACCTCATTTTCGTCTTTGGTCTCGGTCGGGCCTCCAAAATGTGGGAAAATTGCTTTTTTGGTCTATTATATTGTCCACTTTTCAATTTAAGATCAAGATATTGCCCACTATCAAAACACATACACGTAGTTGGCAAAATTATCAAAAAAGATAAAAAAAAATTATCCCGATCGGAGTTTTTTGCTAACGTGGCGTGATTCAATAATTTTTTTTTTATCATTTTTCTTTATTTTAAAATATTAATTGAACAAAAAGACTTGATAAAAAAATCAATTTTGGTCCATTATATTGGCCACATTCCACAAAAGGTACGTGACATTGACCATCATCAAAACACATCTGTTAAATTGGCCAATTCATCGAAAATGATCCAAAAAAGCTTGATCAGGGCATTTTTCTGATGTGGTTAGTTTATATTTTCTTATCATTTTTATTAATTTTAAACATAAAACTGACGATAAAATCCTATTTGTCCTTCATTTTTTTACTTGAATCAAATTAATATATTTTATAAAATAAAAAATTAAAAAAAAACAGTGATAAATAAAAAATATAAAGTAGATCTTACAAAATTATAAAATAAATATAAAAAATTTTATAATATTTATTATTAGTGAGATTTTAATTAATAAAAAATTAATAAAACTAGAAATAAATATAAAAATATAAATTGAATTTTAAAAAATATTTAAAATATAGATATTTATAAAAATAAATCTAATTTTATTCATATAAAACTATATGTATGTTTTATAATTTCTTATAATATATTTTATGGTTTTATAGTTATATCTAATTATATTAGCTAATTCTTTTTATTAATAATTATTTCCTAGTATAAATTTCTATAATTATTTTATATTTTCTTAATATTTATTTTATATTTTTATATTTATCTTAGAATTTTAATTATTTTTTATTGATTCAAATTTTATTAATTAAGTTAAAGGAAAAATAAAAGAAAAACGGAAAACAAATGGAAGGACAAAACATACTTGTAATGTTTATAATTATAGAAAAAATGAAAATATAGCATCACGCCACGCCACTAAAAATCTCGACCAAACCTTTTTTGGACCATTTTTGATGAATTGCCCGACTTAGCAGATGTGGTTTGATGATGGTCAATGTCCTGTACTTTTTTTGGAATGTGGCCAATATAATGGACCAAAGTTGATTTTTTTTCAGTATTTTTTGTTTAATTAATATTTAAAAATAAAGAAAAATGATAAGAAGTTATTGAATCACGACACGTCAGCAAAAAAGCCCGATCGGGATAATTTTGTACCTTTTTTGATGATTTTGCCAATTTCGTGTATGTGTTTTGATAGTTAAAAATATCTTGGTTTTAAATTGGAAAGTGGACAGCATAATGGAACAAAAAAGAAATTTTCCCCCAAAATGTCAAGGTGGACTGCCCCTGACCGTAAATGATTGTAGGCTTAAGTTTGATGTCGTGGTCTGGTGGTAGATTAGTAGATTACCTTATTCAAGGAAAATTAATCAACTTACTAATTTCGCTAAAATAATTAAATAAAAATCAACTTACTAATGTCGTGGTCTGGTAGAATAGTAGATTACCTTATTCTAAATCTCAATCCTCATTTGTTTTACGACTCAAATTTTCAACCCACAACCACCAATTTCTTACATCTAACCCCACACTCATCTCTTTTATCACATTATTCATTATATTTTAAAAATTAAATATTACTAAATATAATATAATAATACATTATCATCCACTTTTCAAACATGATTTGATATCAAACACAATATAAAAATACATTATTATCCACTTTCAGACATGATTTGACATCAACAGTAAAAAGTAAATGATTATGAATCCTATAACAAACAAAGATTCTTACTATTTACAGAATTATGAATACTCAAGATTTTGAATACCAGAATTTAGAATTACAACGATGCCTAGTCCAAACAACCCAATGACTGGTGTGATACGAAAACATTTTGAGATTTTTTTTTAATTTTTTGAGAACTTTATAGATTATAAAACTTTATTTGATATTGGTAATTCTTGTATGACAAAGTCTTATTATCGAATAATCGAAGAAGACTATCTTATAATACAGACTCTTCTATCATTTTGTCAAAATATAAATTGAATTTGAAATGCATAAAATAGCAGTTCAAGTCATGTGTACAATATATATTTTTTAAATAAATTCTTTTCCTATTTTTGACTTTTGTTTCTCAGGATAAGATGATAAATCGGATTAACTTTTATTTTCGGCGAACTGATAGTAAAATTCAATACACATTGAATTGGTTGTTACACACCACCATTACCTCCATTAAGGGGAAAAAAAAAATTTTGCCCCCCAATGTATGCTGTTTTTTACACTTTGCACCCCATAATATTTTTTATTTCAGTTTGTCCCCTGATGTACAAAAATTTTCGACGTTGCCCTCCATATTTTCTTCTTTGCAGAATATTCCTTCTAAATTCCATCGACGGGCAGTTGGGGGGCAAAGTGTAAGAATCTTATAGTTTGGGGGTAAAGTGCAAAAAAACTTAGAGTTTGGGCGGCAAAGTGCAAAAATCATATAATTTGGATGAAAAACTAAAATAATATTAATATTGAGTTTTTATGTAAAGTTATTATTTTTATAAAATCGTGAAATGATATCATAGTAATTAGTAAAATAGTTAAAAAGATATTATTAAAATACCACAGTAATTAGTAATATAGTTAAAAAATATATAATTAAGAAACTATCTTATAATATATGTATAATTGCACTTGGACGCAAATATTAAAGTCGTTTTTACATTTTTTCTCTAAGTAATATGGTGATACAATCTTATATAACAATATACTTGTGTCATTAAAATAGTATTTAATCACACTTATTATAGAAATAATAATATCGAATGATTATTTTATTTTTCGTATCATAATATTATAATGCATATACGAATTACACATTTATTCTATTTTGTTCAATCATATTACATAATAATATATTATTATATTATTTAGCATAACAATTTACATAATAATTAGTCATTTATTTCATATTTAATAATATAAGAGATGTATTGAAAATATTTATATTTAGAAAATTAAAGTATTAATTGAAAATTCATGAAGGTTTTTTTTTTTAATTGGAATTGTATTGGATTTGTGTGTGTAAGATAATATTTTATATCCTTTTCAAATATAAAAACTTAAGTTAAAACTCAATATTTATATTTTTTTAATTTGTCCCCAGAACATTAAGTTTTTTTGCACTTTACCCCCTAAATTATAAGATTTTTGCACTTTGCCCCCCAACTGCCAGTTGATGGAATTTAGAAGGAATATTCTGTCAGAAATAAAGTTTATGGGGCAACGTCGAAAATTATTGTACATTAGGGGGTAAAGTGGAACAAAAAAATATTTCGGGGGGCAAAGTGTAAAAAACGGCATACATTGGTGGGCAAAAAAAATCTCCCCCATTAATATAGAAGTTACAACACTTAATTTCATAAATTACTCAAACACCAATTTGGATAAAAGGTCCAAGAAAATTTTCATCAACATTCAACATGAAGAAAATTTCGAAGATAAAAATTTTTGTTGATAAAATCTAACAGTTCAACTGTGTACCTTTTGAAACTTCTCTTATTAATTTAATGCCTGATCAGTAGGCACGAAGTTTTTGAAGTATTTTCCATTTATGTAAACGATGATAAATCTCATACAAAATTCTCCTTCGCATATTTCGATTCTCTTAGTTATGTTTATTGATGGCCTTGAACTAAATAAAACACTCAACAATTGACCCATTTTAGAATCGCATTTTGAAAACAAAATCCCCGGAGCAAATGTAATTTTTAATGGTATTTTAAAATTATATTTTCAAGAATATCAAAGAAATCTGTGAGTATACCCAATCAGTATGGAATTGCAGTTTGTATCTATTA
The DNA here is from genome assembly GCA_014905375.1 of Phtheirospermum japonicum. NCBI lineage: Eukaryota > Viridiplantae > Streptophyta > Magnoliopsida > Lamiales > Orobanchaceae > Phtheirospermum > Phtheirospermum japonicum. The sequence continues at coordinate 1,336,879 of BMAC01000238.1, forward strand.
GTACAAATGAAACTGATTTGCAATTTTAATTATCATCAACTTTTTTTCATAATAAATATGTTGGGGCCATTTAATGGATTTAATTGAATAAGTCACTGGGCTTTTATTGGGCCCAGTATTAATTTTATTTTGGGTAGATTATTGAAGTCCAATTAAAAAAAAAAGTATTTTTCTAAATGGGAAGTTGTTCAATACCTTTGAGGGTATCATTTCGTATATAATTTTAACCGTTAAATTATTATAATTTTAATATAGTGAAATAAATCAATGGCTTGAAATACATGGGGTATGGTAGCTGTGAAATTTTTCCAAATTATATCAATTTTGTAAATCTTACTCTATATGGAACAATAATGGAGGTGGTGGTGGTGCAATGTAACACTCAATTAAATATTACATTGAATTGTATAACTTCGTAATCACATGGTCTTAATTAGCAAGTTTGAAAGATCATTTTAGTAGGTTATACATAAAGAAAAACTTTACGGTGCCTTTAAGGGCATCATGCCCCCCCTCCCCCCATAGATCTCTTAATATAAAAAGTTTGAAATTGATCTAACGATCCCTATTATACCTCACTAAGTGAAGAATGATGGCGTGAAAGTATCGTAAAAGTTCCCATATATATAACCGGACCAAAAGTATCAACAATCAATATGCAACAATCCACATATTTCTATAAGTATAAAACAACATATTAATCGAATCAATTCTCTTGGCTATTTGCAATTTTTTGTAATAAAATTCTAGGTATGATTATCAATTCGTCAGAGACAAAAGGTAATCTAATTTACCCGTCCTATCTTGGGAAGCAGACATCCGGAATAGGGGAAGAATCTATTTTAAGAATAAATTGTTGAATACATAATTCAGACTATAATTTTATGGGTTTCGAATTTTATTATTTACATTATGAAAATGAGTGACGATTTTATATTAGTTTATTTGGTATGCAAAATAAAACCCAAGCCGCACAGCCTCGGCGTAGGCCTCCGATACTTAAGTCAATATCTGTATAAAGTGATAAAATGAGAGCTTCTGTATTAAAGTAGGAATAAACCAACTTGATTAAAATTGAGGCTTGAGTCCTCTTTATATAAATTAGAGATGGTAATAGACGTGTCCCCGGATCTAGGCTCTTTACTTTCATAATAAACCCACCGACTTAGAATTAGGATTCTCGCCCTTTTCTAAGTACCCATAATAACCATAAGTTATAAACTTTCCCCTTACCAACCTGGTGGGACCTATTAACCATGTTTACCTCATTATTGGCATATAAAGCCTAGCTCTTCTTTAACTGACCTGGTATATACCTTTAAGGAGGCCGCTCCCTAATTTTTCCCGATTAGGTTCCTTTCAAGCGACGAGCATGTCGACTTGAATATTTGATGTCGTATCAGCTAGTACCCCATATTCTAACTAATTGAGGTAGGAAATCCGATAGCATATAAACCTGAGTTCTTAAGACCATCCGCACGTAGATAGATTTTTGGGAAGAAACACTGCAACCAAAAACATTCCAAACGTTTCTTATTAAATTCAACTTACTATTGCGTCGGGACAAGTGTCATCTCCCTGCTTTCTTAAACATAAAATAACTCTAATGGACCCCAAAATGAAAGTCCCACATTTATTTTACCCATATAAATTCGTCGTCACTCCCCTTTTAACGTTTTTACTCCTCTGTGTATTTCCACCCCAATCAATAATTCATACTGTCCGCCATTAATAATCTTTTAAGTTGTCAGCAAGATATTTCGTCTCCAGCTAATCAACAAATCAACTCGGCAATATCCCAGATATGCATACCAAGGTTAAGTCCCCTTATTTTGTTTATTTCTATCAGTTTTCCTTATTTTATCTTTATGTACAATTTTGAATGAGTTTATGCTTTCTCTTTCCCTTCTCAAAAAATCTATCAGCATCCTCTAATTCCCATAATTCTGACTCCCAAAACCCTAGTATTATTAACTCACCCGTAAAACCATCCCATAATTCTGACCCATCTTCTGAAATCAAATCAATAGTAATTCCTTTAAATAGGAAGAATAACAGAAAAAACCTTACTCGGCCTAGAACCGAGATGATAGATGAGAGCGTAGTCAAACCAAGCTGGGTTGAGCTTGAAAATCAAACCTTATTACTGTCTCAGGAAATCTCAATAGCTTTCTTAGTAACCGAACCCCCTACACACATTCCTTCCTCCGACCTCAATTTTTACCACCCAAATTCTGTTACCGTAGTCCTCTCTAGTTCACATCCCCATCTTCGCCCTCTGCAAAAAGGTTCCAGACTCACCATAGAAAATCCTTGGCTCTTACGAGCTGCTCCCTACCTTCTTAAAAAACATCTATTTCCATGAACACACGGATCCAGTCCTCACTGAGGTCGACAATAATGATGTCGAAAGTCCCCTAGATGGGCACATTACCATTTTTAAAGACCATATCTCAGCTGGGATTAGGTTCCCTATGCATTCTTTAGTGGTTAGACTAGCAGTAAAATATAAAGTTTCTCTGCTATATATCACCCACAACTCTATTCGCTTTACTACCGACTACATGATTCTATACTAATTCTACAAAGTGGAACCCAATGTGGACTTTTTCTTTTTTTTGTTACCGTCTTACAAAATAAAAAGGATCCTTCTACCTTCCTGGCTGCAACCTCGCACATTTATTTTTCAATCTTTCCTCCAAAGTGCTTTAATAGCACGAGAAGTTTCTCTTTTTATGTTTCTCTGAATCTTTTTAGCCTCTTTTTAACCCAATAGCAGGTGGAGACCACACCTCAGGACCCATTAACCATAAAAAAGCTTCCATCTACCACCCATAAGAGGTATCAAGACTAGATTAAGGATCGGAACAAGCATCCCTTCAACATAGTAAAGCTCACCAAGTTTGAGCACTATTCTCCTATCTTAGTCTCAGCAGCCGACCTCTCTCTCCAATGTCAGATTCTCAGTTCGGTATGATAGTAATTCTTAGGTTTCTAATTTTACTTAATTTCCCATAGTGTGGTCTTTTATCTTCCTGGCCAACCTTTTTTTTTTGTAGAGAAGTTTGTTTTTAGTTGTGATTCCAACACGGAGGACACCCCCGCCATCCTCTCATCTAATTCTCCCCTTGCTGAAGCATCTAGGTGCAAAGATGTCGATACCGAGCTCGAGATTGTTGAGCCTGCAGGTGAATAAGGACCTAAACATGAGGTATCTAAAGTAATAAAAAAGAGGAGGAAGAGAACGCGACACCATTCTTAAACTCCATCCTCTCCTCATCTCACCGATACTCTAGAAGATATCACGGTCACTGATCAACCCCTCGTATCTCCTATTGCCAAAAAACCTCAACACTGCTGCTTTAAGATATCATTGAGCTCAGCTTGACTATCCATATCGAGTGGGATCTTGAACTGTGAGGACATTGGTTAATTCTAACTTTTCTTGAAGAGCCAGATGTTGACTCTATATAAGAAATATTTGACTACTCTCAGCATTCCCAACCAGGTGTCCATGTCATCCCATCACTTTACACAGGTATCCTCATCACTTTTACCCATTGCTGTAATTCTTAACGAACTGCGGCTAACAACTTTATCCATAACATAGTTGGAACCTCTCCTTGATTCTTGGTTAGACCACCTATTGGCCACAAATCATTAAGAGGTCTCTTTGGACAAGTGGAAAAATCTGGCTGAAGAGCTAATGCAACAGAATAGAAAAACAAACAGAGTAGCTATCTCTAACCCAAGGCCAGCTGGATGATGCACCGTGCCAGCTGAAGGCCTACGAGGCAGAGCTAAAGTTAGCCATATCAAATATGGTCCTTACGGAGGCCAAGATCCATGAATTCAAAGAGTGTCAACTAGCCAAGATAGAGGACACTAGGAAAAATACCATATTGAGCTTGAAACCCTCCAAGAAGACGCCCCAGGGAGAGAATCAGAGGCCTAGGCTCGAAGATTTGAAGCCATCTTTCACACCTTTATTGGGAGTGGAGCAGGTCAAGTATTCTTTGAAGTATATCGAATCAACTTGATGACCTACTTGCATACCACCACCTTTCTTCAGAAAGTAAACATGGGTGCCAAGTTGTATTTCTAAATGGCCATCGATAGAGCCAATCAACAAATCCAGGCAGCCGGGCTAAACTTATAGGTGGATCTTAAAAGGCTCAGGAAAATGTCCCACGCCCCACGCCCCACCCCTCCCCCACCCCACCGACTTCTTGAAAGGTGATTTTGAGCAACCTCTTAGTGAGACCTAGTGGGATGTGTGTACGGCCAATGCAGTTGCCTCAGCCAACTTGAGCTTCGAGCAAGACATTCCCTTAGATGAGCTTGTTACCCAAGTCCCCCCAATTGCTACCCCTACTACTACTCTTTGAATGATTTCTTCTAATTAACCCTGGACGTTGTAACATTTTATGAATGAATATTTATGAAGTGTATGGTTTATTTAATTTTCTGCACACTCTCTCTTTATTATGTTCCCCTATTCCTCGAGATATCTATAAGGCCTTATGAAATTCTGTACAGACCTAACACCCATAAAACCCTTATATTTCCTCCTGACCTAAAATGGGGTTACGAAGATACCAGTCAAGACCATTTGCCATAAACACCGTGTATTCAAACAGTATAGCTCTCAACCATTCATCGACCTAAGTAGATCGGGTAAACACCTAGACCAAGTAATAACCAGAGACCATGTTTTCGTATAAGAACTGCAAAATATAAATTTATAGTTATGAGCGATGTAAGGTAGACCAACCCATAAGCAAAACCATAAGATCGCTTTTGACACCTTACACGAAGTCGTAGAAAACAACCCAAGTAAACCAGAAAAAACATCGAAATTAGAAAAGCCTGCTCGGAATAAGTAAATCCCTTGTAAATCTTATAGACCCACAATTATTCCAAACCTATTACTAGTTAAAAATTCCCATAACTATTGCTGACTTACTCAAGCAATAGGTAAGCCATGCCCCTATAGTCATAACCATATTTCTAAAAACCCATAAACATATCCGACCTAAATAGAACCTCGATCACAAACCATAACCCGCAAAACATATCTACTTCTGACCTAAACAAGTAGCGGATATAGACAGTAACAATCAAACTAAAAGAATTGCAGACCCTGATTAATAATTTTAATAAATATAAAATGTGTGTGTTGTGAAGAGTGTAAAATAAATAGCATCGGAAAATAAAAGACATACGCATAAAATATTTGGCTATAAGAATAATTTATTCTTATAGGCGAGCCAATAGGACAAAAAACTTGAGTATTCAAAACTTACATTTAAATGATTACAAAAGTCATAATGCACTAAGTAAAGATAAATTAAAACCCTTAAGAGTAGATACGATCTAAATCAATATAACTATCCAAAAATTAAGATTCACAATCACAAGATTGGATCATAACAAAAACAGTAAAAACTATGGAAAAAATAATTATGGTTGTAGGATGATATTGTGGATGCCGAAGAAATTTGTAGTAGCATCCATCCATTTCAAAAATCTACAGCAAGAATAAAATATGCTCTCAAATATTTTAGCTTCGATATTCCTCTATGAGTGCGTGAATCGTTTGTGAGCAATCCCTCAACTTTATAAAGCAAGTAAATATCATTAGTATGGCAATAAGATAAATCTTTAGAGTCCACTGCTGAGAACAACTATTTAAAGGCTTTTTTTTAGTTTTAACGACGGTTTTGGAACTGCCGTTGAATAGACCGCGTAGTTATTTACGGCGGTTGTTCTTGAACCGTCATAGAAAGTAATGCTTTTTACGGCGGTTTAAGAACCGTCGTAAAAAATGACGGCGGTGGATTCTACAACGGTTCTTGTAAAATACCTTCTAGAAAGTTTGTTTTCAGAACGGATATGATACAGCGGTTCTTGAAAAATACCTTCTAGAAAGTCTATTTTCCAGAACGGATATTGAAATATACCTTCAAGAAAGTAGTTAAAAAATGAAAGCAGGTGTACCAAAATAATGAAAGCAAGAAATTTACATGAAGCGTAAGGCGCCAATAATATGTATTCCAAATAGCATTCCAGATTTTGAATATTTACAAATCAAGCAAAAGGGAGCAGCTCAGAATTGTTCAAAATCAGCAGAAACATTCAAAAAGTAATGAGAACATAACATGAAGATCAAGTTTTGAAATTCCCTTTAATACACTTTTGTAAGAAATAAGAGAATGCCCCAGTCCAACGCCCATGTTCCTCAGTACAGTCGAATCAGTTAGATCTCAATGCAGAAAAGGGGTGGGAAATCATTATAATGATTTAAAAATAAGATAAAATAACATTGGAACCAAAATGGATATGGAAAGGACGTGTAATTATGCCTCACTAGTTCTGAAGATAAAACTTGGCTTCTCGAGAGAAACTTGGAACCTCGGGGACTCCAGGAATTCGGGAAAGTTTCAACAACCATCTAATCTGACAAAGAGAATAAACAAAGTGATGGGAAAGGTGAAAGAAGATTAATGTGGATGAGAATATCCAAATAATCTGACGCAAGTATAGTATATACATAACACATCAATAATCAGTAATATAGTTAAGTTAATTGGCGAACCAATGATCCGGTAGAGCTTGATGATGCTGATATCCATATATCAGTAGGCACATCGTGAATCAAACGTCCACTAATGTGTGTATGTGTGTCTATTTTTAATATATGAAGATAAACTACTACTAAAATCACTTATCCACTGATGACAATGAAACAAATGTAATTTTATTCTCAAGAAGTAAAAAAAAACACTATCTAAACACAATTATCCATATAAGTTCAGTTTCACTTGAAACTGAGTAGAAAGCTACTGAGAATACAAGAGATAACCACTCTCAACACAGAGAAATCAAATATGCTCTTAATATGTGGGATGTGAACCATTTCAATGTGATTAAGATTTCCCCACCAACCCACTATACCTCTTATTTATGATAATCATTCAACAGTTCACCATATTCATCATTGTAAATCCTCTGTTTAGTTAAGAAACTAAAACAATATAAAGAAATTAAACAATCTGGATAGTGATATTCTTCATTAGATGAACGCAAATAGGTATAAGTATTCTTTTTTCTCCCTGTATTTCTCCAAATTAAGACATGAAATAGCAATAACGAATGCATAATCTGAATTAAGACCATCAGGATTCGGCAGTTTGTGCAGTTTTCAATCGTCAGATGTCCTAATTGGAACAATGGATGTATCATTACATCAAATTTCAAGTGTATATCATATATAACCTCTCTTTCTTTCAATTCCATTTCTTTATGACCTAGTGTAATAGATAATAGTAACAAGAAAATAACCAAATTCACTTACAAACAAAAGATACTAAGCTGAAATACCTCAACCAAAACTCTGTATTTGATAAGGCCAAATTCAATCAAAAAAGGTGGCAAGTCCTTCACTTTATCCCAATAACGACCATCCAGTGGGACTAGAAGCGGAAAACCTAAATACTAAAGCCCAGCTCAGAATCAGCAGCATACTCCGTTTTTACCTGGGAAACAAGATTTGATTTCAATCAGTTAGCACATAAACTTTATATAGGGTCAAAGAGGGAACTCAATGTTAAAATTGGCACTGGGGATTAGCATGTGCTTAGGCATATTTTCATAAAAACTGCTCAAATATAAGAACGTAAAGAGAACAGAGGAAAAAAAAAATATAAAGTCCTTTAGGCTGGTCACTACATTGCCAAAATACTACTGCAGACCAAAATGCCCTTCATTTCGCCCCGCCTCTGAAAGAATATATGTATACGCACCTAATATAACAAACTACCCTAACATAATAACCCAAAGTTAACGACAAAACAAAACAAGTTAACAATATAAGCATCCAAAAAAATACTACCTACCCTACAAATAGAAACAAAACATAATACAAGGAATACACAACACCCTATAAGAGATTGGATCAGTTTATCAGCACAACTTATAAATTAATGTTTTAGCCAATAGTTCCTTAATTGGGACATTTGCAGTAATATTTCATCTCGACCTTGATTCGTGATGCTACTCGTCATAATCCAAGGTGGTGCCGTCTGGAAGAAATCGCGTATCAATTCCAAAAAATCTTGTACGTTTTCTTCGGGTCTTTTTCCACCGTTCTTTTTCTTTTTCCGCTTGTCGCATTTGGTGAATACCAAAGTCATTGAAATATGAAAAGACATTCTAATATTTGAGCCAGTTATTAAGCACTTCATCTCCAAAACATCATATTGCTAATAATTTTTAATAGGAATAATTGCAAAAACTACCCTTTAGGTTTAACCTAATTAAAAAAAACTAGTGTTTTCTTTTAAAATTATTACAAGCATCAAAGGAAAGCAAACGTAAAGTTTACCTCTAGCTGGGAGCTTTACAGAAATTAGTAACAAAATGGGTTAATTATGAAAGGCAACCTTGAGGTTTGACCTAATTACAAAAACTAACACTAAGATTTTATTTGTCTTACACTTACCCCCTTCATAATCATAAGCAAGAAATATTTCAAAAAACCTCTTAACATTAATAAATTTATTACATATAGCCCCTTAATTTTAACACTGAACCAAAACACCTCAGGGTCATTTTGTAACTAAGTCAAGCCTTGAGGGTACTTTTTCTAATTATCCCAAAACAAAATTAGTGGTCACGGCCCAATCATTCATTTGGAAATTAAAGAGGGGGGAAATAATTCAAACCTGATTTTGCCCTACCAGCTGGCATACTCAAGATCAGTCTTTTTTGCAGGAATGCTGGCATTGATCAGAAGGAAAACCGAGACAAGGTTCGGGCGATTGATGAAGTAATCCTTTGTGAATTTGGCCCAATCAGTCCTGACCTCGTGTGATGCAACTGCATATCTATTGACCATAGCAAATAAGAAATGAGTTTTCGTACCAATTAACAACTCAACAAACTCTTGAAATATCAAAAGCTAATTTGAGAAAAGCTGAATTAAAAAAAATAATCTACATAAATATGATAGGATAATAAGGTGCACGTTTCTAGAGTTAGTTTGGTACCCGTTGCCGGGCAAATCCACAAGATACCAGCTTTCATTGATACGAAAGTGGTTGATGCATTGCGTTTTGCTTGCAAAGGTGCCTAAAAAAAACATTAATTTCAATATGACTGTGATTTTAAAAGTTTCAATTAGAATGAAAAGTGCATTATCACAATCAAGAGTTTAACAACAATGAATTACGTTCTAATTCATGAGCAAGACAGTATAGTATACTTAGATTTTCATAACTCCTTTCAAATTACTCCTAAAATTAGTTTTAAAAAATAAAATATAATAATAATAATAATAATAATAATAATAATAATAATAATAATAATAATAATAATAATAATAATAATAATAATAATAATAAATCCTAGAAAGAATAAGCTACTCATACATTTAATAATATTCTGGAATCCATCAAACATTTATAACCAAAATGCTTCATTCAGAACTAAATACTGAGCAAATGACCATTTTTCATCATATTACTCAAAAGTCAAAACCCAACAAACACGCGGGCACACAAACTATTTGATACTTGGCTTCATAGAAGTAAACGCGAGTTTCTTGCGCCTCACGAGAGAGCTGAGCAGCGACAATTTCCCGACATTAGACCCGCCGACGAGCGCAAACTCCGGCGCCTTATCGGAGGGGCTATCCTCGGCCTTCACGCTACTCTTCACAACCTCCGCGTTCACAACCTCCATGCCGTCTCTGGCGTACTTTCCGTGCACGATGTTGGAGCCCTTCAGGATCCTCGCGCTCAAAGGCGACGACACGTCAATTTCGAACGGCATGAAGAGGGTTTCGAGAGATAATTGTAAGCCTAATTGTTCATGCGGAGGAGATGGGGCGGAGACTTTGGAGGTGAGTATGGAGAAGTGTAAGAGGGGCGGCGCTAAGGGTGTGGAATCGGGTCCGGGTTTAGGTTTGGATAAGAGAGATGAGGTGATTAATAGGAATTTTGGGGGTTTGGGGGATGTGAGTGTGGGTGAGAGTGGGAATGGATTCTTGGGATTTTTTAAGTTAGAAACATATAATTCAGGTTTTATTTTAGAATTGGAAAAAAAATAAATTAAAAGAAAGAAAAAGAAAGAGAGGGGATGTATATGAACCACCGATGAGACACGGATCAACGGTTGAAACAAAGCAAGACGAGGATCGGTGGCATGGCAGACTGTGGATTCTACGGCGGTTCTAATGGAACCACCATGAAATGTCATCTCATTTACAGTGGTTCTAATGGAACTGACGTTAAATCCAACGAACTAATTAACGTATGAACTAATTAATGTCGGTTCTTAAGGAACCGCCGTGAATACTTGTTAATTCACAGTGGTTCCTTAAGAACCGGCATTAATTTAGTTCAGATCTAACGTCGGTTCTATGACAACCGCCATAAAATGTAGGATTCTACGGCGTCCGTTTTCTAGAAAGCCGCCATAAGAACATATTTAACGGCGGTTTTTCAAAACTGCCGTGGATGAGGCGCCATGGATGCAGATTCTGCAGTAGTGGTCCTAATAATATTTACTAGCATAAACTTCAAAATATACTCTAAGGAAAGAAATATATATAATATGTTGTAGATAAATATTAATATAAAGGAAACAAGATGAAATCCTAGACTCCTAAATAACATATCCTACAATATACAAATTTTATATATAAGGGAGAGAATTACAACCTAACCTAAGACTAAATAATATATGATAATTATCAGAGGTGGTAAATATCAAATCTTTCCTAAATAATTAAATCTTAGCATGAAAGTCAAAATATTAAATAAGACAAAATAAATTATTTATTATTAAATCACGTATTTATGAAAATATGTAACTCAAAAACTTCCCCCTTTTTGTCTTTCTTGCAAACATATATGATGAAAATACCAAGTATGAAACTTGTATAATAACCAAAAATACTCCTCCTAAATTACTGCAATTTAACTTAAGTCGGTTAAGAAAAATGTTATGACATTTGGGATAATATTTTCAAAAGCAAACGAAATTGAAAAAATGCCGCAATAAATTATGGAAAAATGTCATACTCATTCCACAATAAAATAGATAACATGAGAATAAAAATAAGGAACATCAAGAATAGTTTATCAAAAGAAACATAAAACTTCTCTTATGGAAAGAGATCATCAAACTCCTCAATAGGATCACTTGTCTTTGTCATAACAGAGATTTGAAGTGGAACCCCATTCCATCATAATCTTCATCACAAAGGCTAGTATGCATAGTAATGCTCGAAGATGGACCATCTCCCCCTGAATGCGACACAGGATTTGCAATGGCATCATTAATTGCATTGGCAGCAGCATCCATAAACTGGTTGACTCCCCTGAAATTCAAAATGACCCCTGAAATAAGCACATTCTCCCAAGTTGGAGAAGCCAAACTAGATTCTAGAGCACTAACTACATCTCCCCTGTTTTCCATAAAGAACAGAATTGGAAAGTAGGTCGAGAAGGTTATAACGAAGAGTAGTAAAATAAGCAATAACCTAATTCGCATAGTGTAGTTGACCAAGTAAAATCAAATGAGGCACTGGAATCTACAAGTTTTGGGCTAACTCCCCAGGTTCACAAATGCCAGCAAAGATGCGGTCAGCATCTACAGCAACATTTGAAGTAGCATTCGAGACAACATTCGAAGCGGCATCAGGATTAGGAGTAGAAGTTATAGCAGAGTCAACAGTAACAAAATTAGTAGGAGCATCGTGATCAGAAGAGCTATCCTCATCATTTGAATATAATACTGGAATATCGATAAGTTGGTAATGCCGACATTGGGATATGATGGGGCAACGACGAACAAGTTTGGATGTCCAAGTGAAAGAACTCAGGGAACCAGACCTTGAGACACAAGTATTCTGAAGATCAGACTAGGAAAAGCAAAGACCACTTCTTCGAAGAAGTTGTACCAAAGAACATAACCACATTAAAGGCATGAACGCAAATGATGATGGACATCCTAGACCCAAGATGATAAAGAATACAGGCATGAATCTTGATAACCTTCGAGTCATTTGTTGTCAAAGCCCAATTAAAATAATTGATCTTGTGAAAAACATCGAAAAGAGATGATAAACGAGGTGATGAAAACTGAGTAGGACACTTGGTATGTGAGTCACTGATGAAAAACATTGCCACCTTAGTAGTCAGTCGACACATGGTCCCCAATACAATCAGGAGTCTCAAAAAGTGCATCAATCAATGAATTGAGTAATATTATAAATAACATACCTTAGCACTCAAGTTAGAATAGCACTTATACACCACCAATTGCTCAGAAGACATAATCATCAATAGTGCGCATAAGTTGGCAAAACTCAAAAAAAACATTTCAAGTTATATGATAGAAACATGGCCAATAAACGACGCTTTTAATTCTGTAATAGGCTTCCAACAAAATACTTAATTTTGATCATAATTAGCCTGAGAAAAAAATTTCAAAATAGACATTGCCCAAATCACATTTTGAACCAGACGTGGGTGCAGGTTCAATCACATTTCTAGAAACATCACCAATAGCATCATCGATAAAATCTCAAAAAAAGAATTAACTTGACCAATGTCACATGTAAGTTTTTCTATAGCATCATTTGTAGGTGTGAGAGGTTCAGAATCATCCTCGGCCAAAATATTCTCATCACTTGAGATATCTAGAAAAGGAATAGGCTGAGGGCACGAGGGACCAAAAGTAATATATTTGCCCTTACAAAGATGCAAAAGTATATAGATAGCAGTTTTGATAATCATCAAGGGTATCGGAGATCAGATCAAAGAGGAACAAGTGCGCCCAGACACAAAAAAAAAATAATGTAGCCTCAGAATTAGAATCTTCAAAAACCTCCATAGACATAGTGGGTGCATGAGATATAATAACTTTAGTAGCTAGAAGGGCTATATTTAACAAGTGTGATTTAGTTGGGATGTGAGCAACATCAGTGATCACATCTGTAATCACATTGGCATAGATATCTCCCCCTTTCTTTGAAAACCGCACAAAAAGTTTTCTTCATCAATTTCTTGGAGCCAAACATTCTCTTCACAAAGAAGCTAAAGTCAGATTCATGAGACTCAAAAGATATAGGTCCATAGTCTTGAAGACAGTTGGATTTTCATGGTGACAACGTACAATTTGGCTTGAGAAACTCACGGATAAGGTTAAAGTTAGGTGGGTTCTTGACATCGTTCTCATTCCCTTTATAACAAGGGAACAATGTTGCATGTGGGTAACTTAACTTGGTGACCGGAACAATAACAGTGTCGGGATCACAAGATGGTCTGTTAATTGGAGATTGATGCGGCGGCAAGGAGGTCATAGACTAAGATGGAGTCAAATACTTTTTTTTAGTCTGAAAAATAGGAGGAGGTGGTTGTGCAATATACAGTGATTATGTGACTGGATAAATAGGTGATAGAGATCTGGGTGCAAATCCAACCCTGGATGTCATCATATTCGTTAGTGCATCGGGCACTGCATTGGTGCCAGCATCTGTCATGGGAGTAAATAGTGGTAACAACGAGCATTCAGGCACAGTGGTGGATCTAGAGCGCCAGCGGTGGAAGTGTGAGAAGAAGAACTCTTGTTTGGACTTGAGAATATTAGTTTGACACATGAAAATAACTTATCTATACTTGCAAGAAAATGGTCAATTCAAGAGTTACACCAACCAAAAGAAGAAGAAGAAGAAGAAGAGATCTCAAAATGCACACGAGAATTTGGAATAAATAAGTGTGTGTGTGATGTGAGAGAGACGTGCGTATGAATATGATCAAATATTTCTTAGCACTCTAATTTGAAATTGGTTTTGAGAAATCGTCTTTGCAATAATACGGAGTCGATTGTAGAGCGGTAAGTTGAATCCCAAGTCATGTCTCTCGAGGAAGGCTAATCGGAAGCTATTTCGCGTTTGATTTTCTTGAAGTAAGATAAAACTAAATTAACTATGTTAAATAAAACATAATTCACTTTGGTTTGGGTTTTTGAAAGCTAATCAACTAAGACAAGAACTAAAAGTGATTTAAATGAAAATAATGAAAATGAGGGTTTAGGGTGTTTGGTTCATCTCCACGATCAATCGGTATTTGTTGAGCACTTAAATCATGATTCGGGGTTGTCAATCCCAAATGTCGATCAAGTATTGGGGTCATCAATCCCAATTCTTGGGTTTGTCAATCACAAGTCGGAACAAACTCCGATTAATGGCTCTAAATGAACCTAGACCTAAACACATAAATTCTAAACTAATTGCATCAATTGAAAATTAAAATAATTAAAACTTGAAGATCTGTGAAGCTTGAACACAATATCATCATTTTAAAGTTTGAAATAAACTAAGGAGGGAAAAGTGCTTTGAAAGCTACATGCATAAGACAACAACAAACTATGAATCTAGACATGATTTCTAATGAAAATTAAGAAATTTCATAATTTGGCAAAAAGCTTGAAGAACTCATAAGAGCTTCAATGGGGTTTTGCCAAAAATATTAAATGATGAACATGGTGAACATGAAATTAAGAACAAACTCAAAAACATAAGAAAAGCTTTAGACATTTTAGGAATTATAAATCTACAATAATAATTAAAGAAAACAACAACAATTAACAACTACAAAGCAAGAAATCAAGAGGAATGAATATCATTACCAATCCAAAAGATGCAAGAACCAAATCTCCAAGAGGCGTCAAGTCTTGAAGAATATCCACACCAAATTACACTACAATTACATTGATGATTAAAACTAAAGTAAAAATCTAAATCTAAGAAAATGGAAAATGGGTTTTGAAGAGATGGGGACTTTGTCAAGGTCCCCAACTAGCCAAAATGAGGATATTTTCATAAATAATGGGTGGGAAGCATATATAGGTCGATCAAGGTCAAAACGGTCTTTTTTTCTCTCACCAAAATAACACAACCTCAGAGTTGAAGTCGATCGACTGGCAAGCAGCCGATCAACTTCTTAGCTGCAGCATTCTAGAACCCTCAGTCAGTGACTCGATCAATTTTCGTGGTCAATAGGAAGAATAATACACGGAATCAGCCATTGGTGTCTTCATAATAAACTTATCCCTACATCGGGGCTTCCATTTGGTGTTTGATTTGTGTCGATTGAAATTTTCTTCCGAGATTTATTGGCTCCGCCACAAGAGAGGCCATGGCACACTGTCTCCACTTAAAGCAGCTTTTTACCATTCTCCACCTCAGAATTTTGGATTGTTGTAAACACAAAAGGTTTAGATATTTCTCTCATCTTTCCAATGATATAAGGTGGAGGAAAATGGCAAGTGGTTTCGGAGTTATGCTTGTATTACGACAACTGATATATCCACCGAGCGAATGCGTGAGGCGAAAATGAATATGACCACATTTCTAGTCACTTCCATTCAATCCTCGCACCAAAGATATGTCGAGGCTTGGCAATGAATTCCTCGGGTTTGAATCATATTATAACCTCGTCCCGGGCCCACTTTGACCAAATTTGACCTTCAAAACAAAAATTAATAAATAAATAAATAAAACTAATAAAATATAAGAAAAACTATTAAAAAAAAGAAAACACTACAAAACCTAAAATGATGCAAAATATGTCAATTGAATTCCAAAACCACATAAATACAAGAAAATCACGTACAAATGAGCCGCAAAATATCGTAAAAAAATGTACAAAAATGTGCTAATCAACTACCCCACACTTAGAACAATTGCTTGCCCTCAAGCAAAAATACAATGAAGAATTACAAATCTACCCAGCGAATGAACTTAAAATTAATGCAAAAGTATAAGAGTTGTATGCAAACTTGCTTGTTAGCTTGAGTAAAATGACGACAAGGATGTGTTGTGCTAAAAAGTTTAGATTAACTCCCGGAACCTAAAAGTACTAGGTAGCCCTCCCAAGTAGATCCCCCCGTCCTTACCCCGGCTAAGGTCTATCCACGGTCGAACCGTTAATCGGCTCCCTACTAGCCCAATCATCTACGCTTTCTTTACAAAATTCTAAAGAGAAGAAAACGAAGGGATGGAATGTGCAAGAGTCTCAAAACTTATTACAAAGGTGCAACTAGAAACCAAGGACCACTGATGATATCTATTTTTTCTTTTTTTTTCATTTTCTCTTTTTTTTATATTTTTTTTCGATACGAACTTCGTATATTCACTACAATTGTGAGCGTTTAACACTCCGAGACTCGTTACAATTTGCAACCTACACTTCCTCGATAAGAGTGCAGAGTTCGAAACATCTTCGAAAATATAAGGAAAAAGTACATAATAATCCTATAGAAAGCGTGTAAGAAAACGGGGCTAGTTTAGGCACTAGTTCTAATTTGAGCTCAAGGATAGAACAAAGCTAAGGCCGACAAAGTTCCCCACATGTCAAACTACGTAAGTACACTAAATCCGATCGAAATTCTAAACTTTCTAACCAAGTGATCAAGAACACATCACTTCGCCAAGGGTCCAAGCAAAAATAAATGCAAATGGCTCAAATCACACGATTATCACACATCAAGCATGAAAATCCCTAAAACTCCAAGGACTTCCCAACCACCCCACACTTAGAACCGAGCAACGACCCCGTTGCTCATTAAGCATAAAAGAAATTAGGTAAAAAGTAGGGAAAGAGAGTACGCCCCTAGCGTCGATTTTTGTGATGAAGAGCCGAGCACGCTCGTGGTCCAGGGCGGTCGAGGCAAGCAAAACGTAAAAAACAAGGGGTGATTTTTTTTAATAATTGGGTTGCCTCCCAATAAGTTCTACTTTAACATCTATAGCTCGACGATCTATACGAGCGATGCTATCTAGGATCCAAGAAGAGGTGGCGATCATGCCACGCCTTGGTGTTCTCTAGAAGAAACAACAGGTGACAAGAATCATCAAGGCGGGCAAGTCGAGCAATCCAGAAGATTAAAATAACAAAAGTGAGGGCTTGCTTTGGAGGTCGGAAGAGTTAGTAGTCGACCACCAAACTTGATCATCACAAAATGGGTCGACGTATTCCTTTGTTTCCCCGACCGCCATCTCCTCACTCTCAACATTAGAAGTAGCCATAATCGGGCATAAGAGAGTAGGATCCAACGCATCCCCCACTACCTCTTCCACCTCCTATTTTTCAAGTAGACATAAGGCATCGATGGTGGTAAAAGAGGCTCGAGTATCTCCACATCCTCCAAATCCGGCACAACTTCATCATCCTCACAAAGAGAAAGTAAGCTCAACACTCCAAGTGCCGTTGGAATCCCCAAAGGCGACTCCCCCACACATTCCTCTACAACATCTTCAAAAAGCACGAGAGGGGTAACGCCGACTTCTGACCCTTTCTCCTCACCCACCAACTCCACCTCCTTGCACACCTCTTTCAAAAGATCATCAAAGCTTGAATTGCCATCAACAAAGGTGGGATCCACCACATAAAATATGGGCATCTCATCAAGACAAGGTTGTTTTAGATCATCCAGATCGTTGACAATTTGCTCTATTTGAGTCTCCATGCGAGCAAGGCGTTCATTCAATTGTCGAACCGCATCCACGAGCTCAACTAAAAGATATTCTAAGTCCGAGGGTACAAATCTTGAGAAACTGTGGTGTAAGGATCATTGCTCAAAGTATATGAATTTGAGATGAGTAGATTGTAAAAGTCAAAGCTCGAAGAATAAGAATCATGGGTTGGTGGAGCATACGAGTCAAAGCTGGGGCATAAGAATCACGAGGTGATGCATAAGGATCCATGCCCGGATTATAGCAATGTGAAACCTATTGAGAATATGAAGGGCTTAGGCCGGAGTAATTGAAAAGGTGGGCCCATTCTCGACCGCTCGGAGCATACTGGTCATCATGAGATTGAGGAACTCGATAATCGAAAGGTGGAGCGTATGGGTTATTATAAATCAAGGGGACCCGATAGCTTGGAGGAGTGGTGTACGAATTGGGGTCAACATATGGCAAACTAGCTCGGTAGTTTGCCATCTTCAATCGAATTAATCTCAGATCTTTAAAGATGCGGGTTGAGGTTTTCAATGTAGCTACAAATCACAACACTCAACAAACGAGGTTAAACGTACCGACGAGAAACAATACAATTCAAATAATACAATAAACGGACATGAAAAGCAAACACAAAAATGCGAGACCTTTAGCCTTCCTTGGCAACGACGCCAAAAACTGATAGAAGATTTATTAGAACTCTAATTTGAAATTGGTTTTGAGAAATCGTCTCCGCAATAATACGAAGTTGATTATAGAGCAGTAAGTTGAATCCCGACTCGTGTCTCTCGAGGAAGGCTAATCAGAAGCTATTTCGCGTTTGATTTTTGTGAAGTAAGATAAAACTAAACTCACTATGTTAAATAAAGCGTAATTCACTTTGGTTTGGGTTTTTGAAAGCTAGTCAACTAAGATAAGAATTAAAAGTGATTTAAATGAAAATAATGAAAAATGAGGGTTTAGGGTGTTTGGTTCATCTCGACGATCAATCGGTATTTGCCGAGCACTTAATCCATGATTTGGGGTTGTCAATTCCAAATGTCGATCAAGTATTGGGGTCGTCAATCCCAATTCTCGGGTTTGTCAATCCCGAGTTGGAACAAACTCCGATTAATGGCTCTAAATGAACCTAGATCCTAAACCCATAATTTCTAAACTAGTTGCATCAATTGAAAATTAAAATAATTAAAACTTAAAGATCTGTGAAGCTTGAACACAATAACATCATTTTAAAGCTTTAAATAAACTAAGGAGGGAAAAGTGCTTTGAAAGCTACAAACATAAGACAACAACAAACTATGGATCTAGATATGATTTTTAATGAAAATTAAGAAACTTCATAATTTGGCAAAAATCTTGAAGAACTCATAAGAGCTTCAATGGGGTTTTGCCAGAAATAGTAAATGATGAACATGAAGAACAAACTCGAGAACATAAGAAAAGCTTTAGACAATTTAGGAATCATAAATCTACAAAAATAATTAAATAAAACAAAAATAATTAACAACTACAAAGCAAGAAATCAAGAGGAATGAATTATCATTACCAATCCAAAAGATGCAAGAACCAAAATTTCCAAGAGGTGTCAAGTCTTGAAGAATATCCACACCAAATTACACTACAATTACATTGATGATTGAAACTAAACAAAAAATCTAAATCTAAGAAAATGGAAAATGGGTTTTGAAGAGATGGGGACTTTGTCAAGGTCCACAACTAGCCAAAATGAGGATATTTTCATAAATATTTGGTGGGAAGCATATATAGGTCGATCAAGGGTAAAATAGTCTTTTTTCTCGCCAATTGACTACTTAGTTGTAGCATTCCGGAACCCTCAGTCAGTCAATCAATCAATTTCCGTGGTCGATAGGCAGAAAAAATACATGGAATCAGCCATCGGTGTCTTCATATGAAATTTAGCCTAACCTCTTAGCTTCCATTTGGAGTGTGATTTATGTCGATTGAAATTTTCTTTCGAGAGTTATTGGCTCAACCCCAAAACCTTCCACAAGGGAGGCCATGGCGCACCGTCTCCACTTAAAGCTACTTTTTACCATTCTCTGCCTCAGAATTTGGGATCATGGTAAACACAAAAGGTTTAGAGATTTCTCTTAGATTTTCAATGATATAAGGTGGAAGAAAATGTCACTAGTGGTTTTGGAGTTATGCTTGTATTACTACACTGATATATCCACCGAGCGAATGCGTGAGGCGACAATGAATATGGCGACATTTCTCATCGTTTCCGGTCGATCCTCTCACCAAAGATATGTCGAGGCTTGGAAATGAATTTCTCGGGCTTGAATCATCTTCCGACCTCATCCTGGGCCCACATTGACCAAATCTGACCTTCAAAATTAAAACTAATAAATAAAAAAAACTTAATAAAATATAAGGAAAAATACTAAAAACAAAGAAAACACTACAAAACCTAAAATGATGCAAAATATGTCACGTGGACTCTAAAACCACATAAATACAAAAAAATCATCCACAAATAAGCCGCAAAAATATCGTAAAAAAATGTACAAGAATGTGCAAATCAGGATATATACACATATTAAAGCATAAGAATCCCCAGAGTCTGATCCAAACTTTTGTGCACCCCTTTTAAGATATTTACTTTAAAAACACGTAAGTTTGCTCGCAAGAGTACGAGGAACTTGTAGGGTGGTGAGTTTGAATCAAGTCGATTCTCTCGAGGAAGCAACTATTCGGTTTCTTGGATATTTTTCTCAATTCACAAACTATCATAAAATACATGTACATTGGGGGTTTTTGAAGATCTTGAATTAATCATTATAAACTAAAGCAATATTTAAACTAAGACTAATTAAACTAATTATTTTAAACTAGATTATCAACTACGAGTGATCGGCAAATTCTCGACGCTCTAATTTGAGAATCCGTCTCCGCAAGAGTACGGAGCCGGTTGTAGGGCGGCGAGTTCTTCCTGAGTCGTGTCTCTCGAGGATGGATGTTATCGGCTATCGGTTTCTTAATTGTTCTTATCGTCGGTTTATACGAAACTAATTTAAACTAAGAAAGCAGTAGTCATTGTTCGATTTTGAGTTTTACGACTAAGATTTATATTGAAATACAGGATTTAAAAACATTGAAAATGAAAAGAAAATTAAAGCTTATTTAAAAATGATCAATCTAAACTAATTAACTAATAAAACTTATAATTTTAAATTAAAGAAAATGGAGGGAAAATTAAAGTCAAGCTTATTTGAAAAAGTCAACATTAATTTAACAAAAATTAAAACTTTAAAAAGGAAGATTTTATAGAACTTTTAAAAACTTAGAAATTGATCTAAACAACTTAACAACTTAAAAGCATAAGTTCAAAAGCTAGAAAGCTACAAAATGAAAATGAAAGTTTTGATAATCAAAATAGCAACTAAACTATGATCCAAGCATTAACACAAGATTAAAGGAAATAACATGAACATAAACTTATATTAATAGAAAGAGTTTACCAAACTAAGGATTCCACAAAAGCTTGAAGGAGAAAGCTTGAAAGCTTAACAATGGAGTTACAACTTCAAGGATGCAGATTTCAACAKCTAGCTAATAAAGATCTAAAACTTAACTAAGCTACTACTAATTACTAGAAATTAATACTTAATTAAAAATGGAAAGGAAAATATGTGAAGGAGTATTTTTGGGAGCAAGCTTCTGAACCAGACCCCTGCTGCCCGTTGCAAGTTGGCCAAATTGGAAAAGACGTCTGATTACTTATTCAATCTCAAAATCTGCTTTTCAGTCGATCGACTGAAAAAGCAGTCGATCGACTGGAAGTCGATCGGTCATGTCAGCAGTCGATCGACTGCACTGTCAAAATGGCCTGAGACCCTGGAATCCCGTCGATCTTCGGAGGACCCAGACGATCGGCCAAGTAGGCAGTCGATCGACTGCATCGTCCAAAACGCCAAAACTCCCTGGAATGCAGTCGATCCTGGGAATTCAGTCGATCGACTAGAATTGCAGTCGATCGACTGCACTTCCAGTCGGTCGACTGAATTTCTGCAACCGGCTCGATTTCTCGTTCTTTTCACGTCCTCCGGTTTATCGAGCCTCTTCCATTGCGCTTCCTTGCTTGTCCGTCCATTCCTGAGTCGAGTATCAACGATCCCAAACAAGCGTGGGCCCCGCTTGGACGTCCTACGGCCAAGAAAAATGAAAAAGTGAAAAACTACGAAAATTAATAATAAAACGTACAAAAACTAAGAAAATCTAGAAATACAAAAAACGGCCAAACGACTCCTAAAACACCTAAAAGCAAGCGAAACACACGCAACGTGATACAAAAATGATAGCAGAAATATGTACAAAAAGATGTAAATCAACCACCCCACACTTAGAACGGTTACTTGTCCTCAAGCAAAACTAACGTAAATTTACAAGATTACGCCCGACCAACCCTAAATTAATGCACAAAATAATTTGAGACATCGTACGCTACGTTGCTTGTTAGCTTTGGCTAAAAGGACGACAATGTGTGTTGTTAAGGAAATTTAGATCGACTCCCGAAACCTAAAAGAACTTAAACTATTCACCAAGTCGGTCCCCCCGTCCTTGACTCCGCTAAGGTCTATCCACACTCGAACCGTTAATCGGCTCCCTACTAGCCAAGATCATTTACGCCTCTCTTTAACAAATATATACTAAAAATCGGACAAAAAAGGAAAAAAATGTGCTACTCAACAACTTCAAGGATTTATAACGTATCCTTGTTTATTCATCTTTTTTTTTATTTTTATTTTTCCTTTTTTTTAACAAGAATAAAGATGAAAATACGAAGCTTTCAACGACTCCGATCATTCGTTGCTACTAGCAACTTACAAACTTATCGATCGAGCACGTGGAGCAATTGACGACTCCAAATTACAAAACAAAAACCTATAGAGAGCGTTTGATGACTAGGGCTAGTCGAGGCACTAGTTCTAAACGAGCACAAGGATAGCACGAAGCTAAAAACCGAACGGAGATCCCAACAAGATAAACCACCTAAGTCCACTAAATTCGATCGAAGATCTAAACACCCTAACAAATCATCAAAAACCGCGTCACTTCGCCAAGGGTCCAAGCAAGCATACGACAAAATTAAAAACCTAGGACGAACTCTAACCACCCCACACTTAAAACCTAGCAATGTCCACATTGCGTATTTAAGCTAATAAAAGCGGTAAAAAGATGTAGGAAAAGAAAATGCCCCTATTTCCGAGCTTGTGTCAACGTGTTCGTGCAAAAGTCGTCGTCGGGAGCCGAGGCAAGCAACAAGCTATCTACAAGGTAAGGCAAGGTGGAAAATTTGCACAAAAATAAACTATTTACAAAAACGAAAATCTTTTTGAGTTTTTTAAATTTTCTAATTTGTTTGGATTTTATTTTCAAATATGTTTTATATTTTGAGAATACATTCAAAGAAAATGAAATTAAACTATATACAAAAACGAAAGCAATTAAAAGGATTTTTTTTTATTATTATTTATTTATTTTTATTTTTTTTTGTTTTTACAAGAGTCGAGACGAGAAATAAAAGAACATAATCGAAAGACAAAATAAAATAACACACAAAAACAATAAACAAATAAAAATAAACAAAGGATAAACTAGGAGATTTAACGACGTCTCCTAGGTCGAGCATGGAGGGTTGTGGCCTCGTCTTCTTCCTCCTCCTCCTCGTTTTCACCATCGCCGCCATCATCATCGTCGTCATCGTCGTGACGCATCCGACTCTCGACCAAAAGGAGCCGTCTATGGAGGCCGCATAAAGCTCGGTCGTTTCTTGCCTGCCCCTCGTCGAGCCGGTCGAAATGGGCATTGAGCTGGTCGAAACGCGAAAACACGTCCTGTTGGAAATCGCTTCAACCCATCTCGGGACCCGAGCCGGTGCTCGGACCTCCGTACTGCGGGACTGCCGCTTGGCTCGTGCTCGCTTTGTGGTGCGCGCCCGAACCGGTGTTCGGGACGTCGCCGGTTTCATCCTGCTCGTGGCCCCGGTGGCGCTGGCGTCTCGGATTTTGGCTCGTCGGGTTCGTCGGGGCTCTCGGCGTTTTAAACGTCAATTCCATGAGATCGACCCTCGTCATGTTGGCCGCCTCGGCCTCAAACCCGAAGTAACAGGCAAGAATGGTGATCATCGGCCCCATGCCAACTCGTGCGACGCTTCCTCCCCTCGTTTTCCGTATCCCTCGAATTTGCCCACGGATCAACGGAAAGAACGGGACCGGATGTCCATTCAATACGCACCAAAGCACGTATACCTCGTGCTGGGTGAGGTTGGTGCTCTCATATTTTCCCATCAAGACGTGGGCGAAGAACTTGTAGGCCCCAAGTAGAGCCAAATCGGTGATCGCCGACGCCGAGTATCGATCCCGGGTACCACGTCCGCCCGTGATACTCCCCCAAAACTCATCAGCATTAAAACTACTCACCTGCGTGTACGAGTACTGCTGGCAGTCAAGCCCGAGCACCCCTTGGAGCACCCCCTGATCAATCTGGTGCTCAATTCCCCCACAACGGACATTAAAACCCCCGTCATCGGTCTCTTGGTACGTGGTGAAGAACTCGAGCACTAGCTCCCGATAAGCTGGTGCTCGGAAAGACGCGAACATTCGGGCGTTCATCGCGTAGATGTAATGGAGTAGTCGGGTGCCGAACCCGTCAACGTCCTCGTTCGCCACCCATTCGTCCAAACGCTCGATATTGATAAAGCGTGGGGTAGCGAAATGTCGTTGGGACAGATTTTGAAAAAGGTCCCCCTCGTATGTGGAGTAGACCGGGAAGGGGGCACCGTAAGTTCCGGCGATATCGGGGTATTGGGGAAGGTTGAAAATTTCATCATCGGAGTGGCCATCCATGGTAAAAGATGAAAGTATGAACGAAATTGGACGGATTTTGTAGTGGATGGTTCTAAGAATCGAAAGGAACGAAGGAGAATGGAAAAATGGGAAAAATTCAAATCAAATGCTCACTGGGACAATTCGTCGAGAACTTAATGGGAAAGATTTTTAAGGAAGAAAACCAAACAAGAAAGGCTCAAATTCCTACCCACAAACACAACCAACAACAAAAATCAAGTTCCCAATTTCCCAAAGGATCGTTTAAGCGAAGTACCTTGATTAATTGGTTCGAAAAAGGAACGAGGAATCGAACGATAACCAAAGAGAGTTTTGAATGTGGAGATGAAGGAACAAAATGAAACTTCCCGCGTAACTGCTCGCCGTCGATCGACACAAGTCATTTTCTCTTTCTTTTCTCTCTCTTTTTTTTTTATATTTTTCGCTTCTTTTTGTTTTATAATTTCCGCCCCTTTTTCTCAGCTCTCGGTCGATTGGATGGGGGAGGAATGGGAAAATCGACTGCCTTATATAAAGCCCACTGGTCTCTGGGCAGTCCGGGCAGTCGATCGACTGCTCTCCTCGGTCGATCAACTGCAGTCGATCGACTGCCGACAGTCGATCGACTGCTCTTGCAAAAAGCTTAAAAAGTTCTGGAATCCAGTCGATTTTTCCTCCTCAGTCGATCGGGCGCCAGTCGATCGACTGGCTGTCGAACAGCAAATGACCAGTCGATCGACTGCTCTTGTCAAAAGCTTAAAAAGTTCTGGAATCCAGTCGATTTCTCCTCCTCAGTCGATCGGGCGCCAGTCGATCGACTGGCTGTCGAACAGCAAATGACCAGTCGATCGACTGCTCTTGCAAAAAGCTTAAAAAGTTCTGGAATCCAATCGATTTGAACCCGTCTGTCAATTGGGCAGTCGATCGACAGGAATTCCAGTCGATCGACTGAATTCCAGCAGTCCATCTCCAATTTCGATCCTCTTTTCTCCCAAGACTCCAGAATTGAACCTACACAAACCCAAAAACTCCGTTAACATTACTTAAAGATAGAATATACACTAAATTACAAGAGAAACAAGAAAATAATTAGAAAGTCGTGGGCTGCCTCCCACGGAGCGTGTTTGGTTAACGTCGTTCGCTCGACGACCCTGGTTCGATGATCAAGACCCCGTCGGGGGCAAGTCGCTCAGGTCCTCCTCGTCTACGACTACTGGCTCGAGAGTGTTTGTTTGCAACACGCTATGCCGGTAAGGTTTGACTCGAGCGCCATTTACTTGAAAACGTTCGTCCGTCTTTGGGTCGATTAACGTCACGGCTCTGAATGGGGATACCTTCTCGATTTTGTACGGCCCGCTCCATTTGGACATAAGCTTCCCGTGAAACATGGCAAGACGAGTGTTATAAAGGAGTACTTGCATTCCCTCCTCCAACTCTTTCGGTACGATTTTCTTATCGTGGAGCAGCTTCGTTTTCTCCTTGTACAACCGGGCATTATCAAACGCCTCGTTCCGTAATTCTTCGAGCTCCTCCAGTTGGAGCTTTCTCCCCTCTCCGACCTGCTTCAAATCAAAGTTACACGCACGGATTTCCCACCACGTTCTATGCTCCATTTCCACCGGCAGATGGCACGACTTCCCATACACCAGATGATAGGGACTCATTCCAATAACCGTCTTATAGGCCGTACGGATGGCCCACAAGGCATCGGTGAGCTTCGTTGACCAGTCCTTCCGGTTTGGTTGCACAGTTTTCTCGAGAATGTTTTTGATTTGACGATTACTCGTCTCGACTTTCCCGGCTGTTTGCGGATGGTAAGGAGTGGAAACCTTGTGCACGACTCCATAGTTCTTCAACACTCATTCAAGTAGTTTGTTGTTAAAATGCTTGCCACCATCGCTGATTAGCACCCTCGGAACTCCGAATCTGCTGAATATGTTGCTCCGAACAAACTTTACTACTGTTTCGCCATCATTTCTCCTTGCCGGGATTGCTTCTATCCATTTAGAGATGTAATCCACCGCGACCAATATGTATCCGTACTCATGAGACTTCGGGAAGGGACCCATGAAATCGATCCCCCAGACATCGAATATGTCGACAGCCAAGTTATACGTCATCGGCATCTCATTCCGCTTTCCGATACTACCCGTTCATTGACACCGATCACACATCTGACAATGCTCGTGAGCATCCTTAAAAAGAGTAGGCCAATAGAAACCCGACTGGAGAACTTTATAAGCGGTCTTTTGGCCACCGAAATGCCCTCCGACTAGATGATCATGGCAATGATTCAATATCCTTTCTTTTTCCTCGTCCGGAATGCACCTCCTCAAAACACCATCTTTCCCGATTTTGAACATAAGAGGGTCATCCCAATAATAACCTCGACAAGTGGCAAGAAACCTCCTCCTCTCGTGATGAGACAGGTCCGGACGGAGCACCCCGCTAGCAAGGTAGTTAGCAATATCGGCGTACCATGGTGTAACGGACACACCAAAAAGGTTCTCGTGAGCTTGGTTTTCTCCGATGAGTGGGGACTCTTTCTCTCCATTCCCGACCTCCAAACGAGAGAGGTGGTCGGCGACTACGTTCTCGCACCCTTTTCTATCCCTGATCTCCACGTCGAACTCCTGAAGTAGAAGGATCCATCGGATTAGCCTCGGCTTCGCTTGAGGCTTTTTGAAAAGATGTCGTAGTGCCACATGATCGCTATGTATAATCACCCTCGACCCAACAATATATGATCGGAACTTCTTGAGCGAGTAAACCACGGCAAGTAGCTCCTTTTCGGTAGTTGTGTAGTTCCTTTGAGCGTTATTAAGCATAAGACTTGCGTAGTAGATGACCCGGAGGAGTTTGTCAACTCGTTGCCCTAGGACGGCCCCCACTGCTTCGTTCGACGCATCGCACATTATTTTGAACGGGAGGGACCAATCCGGGGCTATCACCACAGGAGTAGAAGTTAAACTCTTCTTCAATGAATCGAACGCCGCTAGACAAGCATCGTCAAACGCAAATGGGACGTCGGCGCTAAGCAAATGGCATAAGGGGCGGCTAAGCTTCGAGAAATCCTTAATGAACCTCCTGTAGAACCCCGCATGACCGAGGAAGCTTCGCACTCCTTTCACGTTGATCGGTGGGGGAAGTTTCTCAATCACGTTGATCTTTGCCTTGTCGACCTCATATCCCTTGGACGACACCACATGCCCCAAAACTATTCCACTTCTCACCATGAAGTGGCTTTTCTCCCAACTCAAGGTAAGGTGGTTCTCCACGCATCTCTCCAAAACACTTGACAAATGATAAAGACACTCGTCGAAGGTAGAGCCGTAAATAGAAAAATCGTCAATGAAAACCTCCATATATTTGTCGAGCATGTCGGAGAAAATCGAAAGCATGCAACGTTGAAAGGTAGCGGGTGCATTGCACAAGCCGAAAGGAATACGTCGGAAAGCGAATGTGCCAATAGGGCACGTGAACGTCGTCTTAGATTGATCCTCAGGCGAGATAGCGATTTGGTAGTATCCTGACAATCCATCAAGAAAACAATATGAATGATGCCCCTCGAGCTTGTCCAGCATCTGGTCGATGAACGGGAGTGGGAAGTGGTCCTTCTTTGTGGCGGCATTGAGCTTTCGGAAGTCTATACACATTCGTCAACCGGTGGTCGCACGGGTCGTCACACGCTCGCCCCGTTTGTTCTCAATCATGGTTATTCCGCTCTTCTTCGGCACCATGTGGACTGGGCTCACCCATTCACTCTCTCCGATTGGGAATATCAAACCCTCGGCCACAAGTTTCAGTTTCTCACCCTTCACAATCTCCATCAAGTTCGGGTTCAATCGTCGTTGGCCTTCCCTCGATGGTTTTACTCTGTCTTGGAGGATGATCCTATGCATACAAGTGGAGGGGCTTATGCCTTTAATATCAGCAAGGCTCCACCCTATCGCCTTCTTGTTCCTCTTCAGTACTTCCACCAATCGTGCCTTGTCTCTCGGGGGAAGCTCGGCGTAGATGATCACGGGTTTTGTCTCGTCGCTTTCCAAGTAAACGTATTTGAGATGGCTCGGAAGGGTCTTGAGCTCCAGTTTTTTCCAAATTGGCGATTCTACGCTCGATAACTCAAATATTTCTACCACCCCCTCCGATCGAAGAGCTCGCCACTCGTTGTCCTCAACATCCTCGTTCACAATCTCTTGAGCAGCTTCTTCAACTAGTTCTTGTACCGAGTCGATCATAGCACAATCGGCATGAAAGGAGGAAGGCGGAACGGCTCCCAAGTCGTGGATCGAGAAGTTCACTGTATCTCCCAAAACCGAGAAAGATAACTTCCCATTTCTCACATCGATCAAGGTGTTCGTCGTGGCCATGAAGGGTCGACCAAGTAAGATAGTGTGTTCTCGGCCTTCGTTGCACACCTCCTCGACGTCCAGTATAACAAAATCCACAGGCACGATGAGGCTTCCTACTTGTACCAAAACGTCTTCGACCACGCCCTTCGGGTATCGGACTGATCGGTCGTCCAGTTGCAAACACATTCTCGTCTCCTTGAGGTCGCCCAACTCCAACTGTTTAAAAATAGAGTACGGCATCAAGTTTATTCCTGCGCCGAGGTCTAGAATCCCTCGTGTCTCCTTGCCGTTTCCGAGGGTAATCTTGATACAAAAGCTTCCCGGATCACCCTCTTTATGTGGGAGAGAGTTGCTAAAGTCAATGCTTGCCGCGTTCGAGATGCATATCTTCTCATTCTCCTCGAATCGTCGTTTCTTGGATGTGAGCTCCTTGAAAAACTTCGTGTACGCGGGAATATTTCGGATTATGTCTAGCAAAGGGAGGTTAATGTTAACCTTTGATAGCATCTTGTATAGCTCGAGGAATTGGTCATCTTGCTTTGTCGGTCGGATACGGCTCGGATATGGAATCGGAGGTCGGTACGGTGCGGCGGACTTATGTAACCCCCCATCAGCCTGGGACCCCTTCGCCTCACCACTAGAGAGTGATGTGGGAGGGTTAGGAGTGGCTGCGGGCTCGTTCGAATCTGGAGTAGCACGATCTTCTTGAACACTCGTCCAAGGTCCATCGTCGGGTAGGGCGACCTTATTGTCTACCACCTTGCCACTTCGGAGAATTGTCACGGCTTGAGCTTGGGCCGGTTGACTTGGTAGCTTTTCCTTGTCCCGTTCTTGTTTTAGTTCGGTGACATCCGTAGCTATTTGCCCCATTTGTGTCTCCGAATTTAAGATCCGTTTGCTTAGCTCGGATAAGACGGATTCGAGGTTTGATTGTCGCGGTCTCGGATTGTCTTGGGGAGGTGGAAATGGTTCTTGTTGAGGCGGTTGGTGAGGTGGAAAAGGTGGTCGAGCAGCATATAGAACTTGGGGGCGCGTTGGTTGAGCTTGTTGTGTCATCGGGGGTCCGGGTGGAGTTTGAGTGTTCGTTGTTTCCTTCCACCTAAAGTTAGGGTGGTTTCCCCAACTGGGATTATATAATGGGGCATAAGGATCGTTGTTGAGTGGAAAACCTCCCCGATTTGCTTGGTATTCCTGGATCGCGTATGCTTGCTCGTCGAACTCGTTCGTTTGCCCGTAGTTAATCGGGCACGCACTAGCTCCGTGCCCCGGCATTCTGCACGTAGTGCACGTCTCTATCGAGCTCGGATGTTGCTTGGTGAGCGAGGCTATTTGATTTTCTAGCTCGGCGATCTTACGGGCCCACTCGAGCCCCTCTTTTGTCAAGACCTCTTTCACGTGCTCCTTTCGTTCCAAAARACTCATGTGATGATCGTCGGCGGCCATGTTAACAAAGATGTCGTATAGTTCTCTCGTCGAGCGGCCGGCCAAGTTCCCGCCGGCGGCATTGTTCACCATGCGTTTTGATGCGAACGCCAATCCGTTATAGAAGAACTGGTTCAATAAGTCGCCGGTAAACCGATGGTGTGGGCATTTAGTAAGGTATCCTTTGAATCGCTCCCATGCCTCGTAGAAAGTTTCGTCGCTCGCTTGTCAGAACGAGGCAATCGTAGCTCGAAAGTCGGCCGACTTCTCTTGAGAATAGTATTCCTCCATGAATCGTTCGGTGACCATATCCCAATTGATAAGGGAGTCGGACGGCAATGTCATGAGCCAATTAACGGCCTTGTCCTTCATCATGTACGGGAAACATCTCATCTTCATTTGGTCGATATGAATTCCTTGGCGCGGAAAGCTCGACACCGTGTAGGAGAAGATACGTAGGAATTGCATGGCGTCCTCTTGCGGTAAGCCGTGGAACGTGGGTAGTCGGTTTAGGTCTATCGGCCGCAAATCGTATTCGAGAGCCTCGGGGCTCAATCGAATACAAGAGGATAAGTCACCCATGTACGGCCTCGACACTTCCTTGATACTAATGGTAGGACCCCCGTCGGGGGTGGTGAAAGGATGACCTCTGATATCACGAGCGGCGTACGAGTTTTCGTTGACGGCGGGTGCTCGTGGAAAATCTTGAGGTATCGGGTTTTGGAATTGAGGCATGGGCCCGGCCGGATGCGGGAATCGTGGCTAGCCGCAATTACGTGAAACACGTCCAACGTCCCGTTGCCTCCCTTATTATCACCGGTGATAGAAGACCCAACTATGGCCACTCCGGCCGAAAAACCCGACGCCTCCGGCCCCTGCCCACGACCACCAAGGGGTTCCGCACCCGCCAATATCGACCGGCCCCACGCCGGCACCTCAAGCCGCGGCTCTTCAAGACCCACAACCCGTCTATGCGACGACGTTCGACCAAGGGGGAA
>BMAC01000238.1:1368059-1384509 GCA_014905375.1 Phtheirospermum japonicum
CGTCTTGCTTTGTCGGTCGGATACGGCTCGGATATGGAATCGGAGGTCGGTACGGTGTGGCGGACTTATGTAACCCCCCGTCAGCCTGGGACCCTTCGCCTCGCCACTAGAGAGTGATGTGGGAGGGTTAGGAGCGGCTGCGGGCTCGTTCGAATCTGGAGTAGCACGATCCTCTTGAACACTCGTCGAAGGTCCGTCGTCGGGTAGGGCGACCCTTGTTGTCTACCACCTTGCCACTTCGGAGAATTGTCACGGCTTGAGCTTGGGCCGGTTGACTTGGTAGCTTGTCCTTGTCCCGTGCTTGTTTTAGTTCGTTGACATCCGTAGCTATTTGCCCCATTTGTGTCTCCAAACTCAAGAGCCGTTTGCTTAGCTCGGATAAGACGGATTCGAGGTTCGATTGTCGCGGTCTCGGATTGTCTTGGGGAGGTGGAAACGGTGCTTGTTGAGGCGGTTGGTGAGGCGGAAAAGGTGGTCGAGCGGCATATGGAACTTGGGGGCGCGTTGGTTGAGCTTGTTGTGTCATCGGGGGTCCGGGTGGAGTTTGAGTGTTCGTTGGTTCCTTCCACCTAAAGTTAGGGTGGTTTCTCCAACCGGGATTATATAATGGGGCATAAGGATCGTTGTTGCGTGGAAAACCTCCCCGATTTGCTTGGTATCCCTGGATCGCGTATGCTTGCTCGTCGAACTCGTTCGTTTGCCCGTAGTTAATCGGGCACGCACTAGCTCCATGCCCCGGCATTCCGCACGTAGTGCACGTCTCTATCGAGCTCGGATGTTGCTTGGTGAGCGAGGCTATTTGATTTTCTAGCTCGGCGATCTTACGGGCCCACTCGGGCCCCTCTTTTGTCGAGACCTCTTTCACGTGCTCCTTTCGTTCCAAAACACTCATGTGATGATCGTCGGCGGCCATGTTAACAAAGATGTCGTATAGTTCTCTCGTCGAGCGGCCGGCCAAGTTCCCGCCGGCGGCATTGTTCACCATGCGTTTTGATGCGAACGCCAATCCGTTATAGAAGAACTGGTTCAAGAAGTCGCCGGTAAACCGATGGTGTGGGCATTTAGTAAGGTATCCTTTGAATCGCTCCCATGCCTCGTAGAAAGTTTCGTCGCTCGCTTGTCGGAACGAGGCAATCTTAGCTCGAAAGTCGGCCGTCTTCTCTTGAGAATAGTATTCCTCCATGAATCGTTCGGTGACCATATCCCAATTGATAAGGGAGTCGGACGGCAATGTCATGAGCCAATCAACGGCCTTGTCCTTCATCGTGTACGGGAAACATCTCATCTTGATTTGGTCGATATGAATTCCTTGGCGCGGAAAGCTCGACACCGTGTAGGAGAAGATACGTAGGAATTGCATGGCGTCCTCTTGCGGTAAGCCGTGGAACGTGGGTAGTCGGTTTAGGTCTATCGGCCGCAAATCGTATTCGAGAGCCTCGGGGCTCAATCGAATACAAGAGGAGAAGTCGCCCATGTACGGCCTCGACACTTCCTTGATACTATTGGTAGGACCCCCGTCGGGGGTGGCGAAAGGATGACCTCCGATATCACGAGCGGCGTACGGGTTTTCGTTGACGGCGGGTGCTCGTGGAAAATCTTGAGGTATCGGGTTTTGGAATTGAGGCATGGGCCCGGCCGGATGCGGGAATCGTGGCTCGTGCCCGTGGGGGCGTAGTGTGGACCTTGATGAAACTGCCTCGGGGCTTGGAACGGCGGTTGATACGCGTACGGCGGCCCTTCGATGATCGGACCTCGGTAGGGCGTCCCAGTGAAATTGAGAATTCGAACTTTGGGGGTCTTGGTTCGTAAAACCATTTCCCCCTTGGTCGAACGTCGTCGCATAGACGGGCTGTGGGTCTTGAAGAGCCGCGGCTTGAGGTGCCGGCGTGGGGCCGGTCGATATTGGCGGGTGCGGAACCCCTTGGTGGTCGTGGGCAGGGCCGGAGGCGTCGGGTTTTTCGGCCGGAGTGGCCATAGTTGGGTCTTCTATCACCGGTGATAATAAGGGAGGCAACGGGACGTTGGACGTGTTTCACGTAATTGCGGCTCGTGCGTCTCGTCGCAACCTCTCGGGGTTCGGCAAGAATGGAGTCAACTCCTGTCTGAGCGATCGTCTACCTTGCATACACAACAACAACAAAAGATCATGCGTATCGAATGTAAAACAATTAACTAACTACTATTTACAATGACAATAAGAATAATTAAGAACGTCATTGGCTTTAATCCATCCCCGGCAACGGCGCCAAATTTTTGATCGACGAATTCTCGACGCTCTAATTTGAGAACCCAAATTTTTGATCGACGAATTCTCGACGCTCTAATTTTGGAATCCGTCTCCGCAAGAGTACGGAGCCGGTTGTAGGACGGTGAGTTCTTCCCGAGTCGTGTCTCTCGAGGATGGATGTTATCGGCTATCGTTTTCTTAATTGTTCTTATCGGCGGTTTATATGAAACTAATTTAAACTAAGAAAGCAGTAGTCATTGTTCGGTTTTGAGTTTTACGACTAAGATTTATATTGAAATACAAGATTTAAAAACATTGAAAATGAAAAGAAAATTAAAGCTTATTTAAAAACGATCAATCAAAACTAATTAACTAATAAAACTTATAATTTTTAATTAAAGAAAATGGGGGGAAAACTAAAGTCAAGTTTATTTGAAAAAGTCAACATTAGTTTAACAAAAATTAAAACTTTAAAAAGGAAGATTTTATAGAACTTTTAAAAACTTAGAAATTGGTCTAAACAACTTAACAACTTAAAAGCATAAGTTCAAAAGCTAGAAAGCTACAAATGAAAATGAAAGTTTTGATAATCAAAATAGCAACTAAACTATGATCCAAGCATTAATAAAAGATTAAAGGAAATAACATGAATATAAAACTTAAATTAATAGAAAGAGTTTACCAAACTAAGGATTCCACAAAAGCTTGAAGGAGAAAGCTTGAAAGCTTAACAATGGAGTTACAACTTCAAGGATGCAGATTTCAACACCTAGCTAATAAAGATCTAAAACTTAACTAAGCTACTACTAATTACTAGAAATTAGTACTTAATTAAAAATGGAAAGGAAAATATGTGAAGGAGTATTTTTGGGAGCAAGCTTCTGAACCAGACCCCTGCTGCCCGTTGCAAGTTGGCCAAATTGGAAAAGACGTCTGATTACTTATTCAATCTCAGGATCTGCTTTTCAGTCGATCGACTGAAAAAGCAGTCGATCGGTCATGTCAGCAGTCGATCGACTGGCAGTCGATCAGTCATGTCAGCGGTCGATCGACTGCACTGTCAAAACGGCTTGAGACCCTGGAGTCCCGTCGATCTTCGGAGGACCCAGTCGATCGACAGCAATCGATCGGCCAAGTAGGCAGTCGATCGACTGCGTCGTCCAAAACGCCAAAACTCCCTGGAATGCAGTCGATCCTGGGAGTTCAGTCGATCGACTAGAATTGCAGTCGATCGACTGCACTTCCAGTCGGTCGACTGAGTTTCTGCAACTGGCTCGATTTCTTATTCTTTTCACGTCCGCCGGTTTATCGATCCTCGTCTGTTGCGCTTCCTTGCTTGTCCGTCCATTCCCGAGTCGAGTATCAACGATCCCAAACGAGCGTGGGCCCCGCTTGGATGTCCTACGGCCAAGAAAAACGAAATAGTGAAAAACTACGAAAATTAATAATAAAACGTACAAAAACTAAGAAAATCTAGGAATACGAAAAACGGCCAACTCGACTCCTAAAACACCTAAAAGCAAGCGAAACACACGCAATGTGTTACAAAAACGATAGCAAAAATATGTACAAAAAGATGCATATCAACGAGCAAGAATTAAACTACCAATAAAACGCAATGAAGATTTGAACTTAATTAACAAATCTAAGAACATGAATATAATAAACTATCACGAAGCAATTGTATCATAAGAATCTAATGTTTAAGCATGAACTAACTCGCATAAATAAACTAGATTAATCCAATATCCAAGCATGAAATAATTAAACTAACTAAACTAGTTCTAGAATTAACTAAGGATTAAATACGAAATTAACTAGGAAATTAACTGCGAAATTACCTAAGAGTTTAGAGTACTTATTGTAACTACTGAAAGTGGTAAAAATCTCCAGCGAATCCAGAGTTTGGAACGAAATCTTGATTTGAAGTGATTTTTGAGCGTAAGGATCTTGAATCTTCAATCTTGATTTCTAGAGTGTATAAACGTGTTGTTTCTGTGCTGGCTAACCCTAGGGAGTCATATCTGCTCGTGGATAGTCGTGTGTGTCTCTAAAATCCGAAATATGAAGGGTATATTTAGATATAACATGTCTTGGCGCACCAGAAACCCTAAAAAGGCATTTCTGACAGCCACGTCGACGTCGCGTCGATCGACGCGTGCTGGCTCTCAGCGTCGACGCTGCTTGGATGCTCGCGTCGACTGGGTGGGTGCATCGACTAACGCGGACTTGCGTCGTCCCGGCATCGATCGTCGCGGATCAGGGCCTTGCGTCGACGGAGCGTCGACCGATGCCATAGAGAGCGATTCTCATTTTCTCGATTTTTTTGCTACTCTTTCACCGGAAAGCTCGTTCTCCACTCTTGAACATCAAACTCTGCCTATCTACGCATTGAACTCTTCCGGTTTCTTAGCTGTAAGGTAAAAAACAATGAAATATCACCTATTTGCATCAATTACGATCAAAATACGGTAAAATAAGATAAAAGTATAAAAATACGAAATTAAGCTTAAACTATTCAACTTATACCAAAAAAAAATAGAAAAACAAACTAAAAAGCTAATAAAAATAAGGACAAATCTACTCTAATCAACTACCCCACGCTTAATTGGTTTGTTCGTCCTCGAACAAACGATATTTTCAAAGTATAACAAGAATGAAAATCAGTCTAAGCAATGAGTCGTGCTATGCTACAAACATAATTTTAAAAATATAGGTACAAATCACGCAACGTCAAAAACTCCACCTTTATTACATTGTCGCTTCTTAAACAATTCATGCATCCTCTCAAAAGGGAATATATATGTGGGTGTATGCTCAAAAGCACTCAAGAATTTTCTGCATGGGACGTGTATACGCTCAAATCATTCAAATACAAGCACAATGAACAAGAACCGAAAATCAATCTCTTTTCAATCGCAAATTAAGTGTGTTATCAAACTAAGAATCGGAAAAGGTCTTTCCGGGTTGTAATGTAAGGCTCTTTGGACGGATATGGAATATATATGTCGTGTGGATAACTCACGATCTAACGAGATCAATAACTCACTCAACCTAATCTAATCACGAAGCAATTTGCTTCACCTCGTTCAAAAAAAAAATAAAAACCTCACTTAACTCTCATAACGTAGCCTTTATACTTAGGCTATTTCTTAACTCGTAACTCTAAACCAACTTGAAGCTCAAACCACTTAATCAATTGAAGCTTTTAATGTGCTTCTTATTACAACTCTTTTGCCTTTAAACATTAGGCTTCATAAGAAAATAAATAATAAAACACAAGCCTTAATAAGCGCGTAGGCAATTACTCAACAAGACTCACCATCCTTTCTTTTTTTTATATATTATTATTTTTTTATTTTATCCCCCTTTTATTCTTTTTTATGGGTCTCTTTTTTTTTTAGATGGTGGTCCTTAAAATAATAAATTTCTAATAAAAATTTCCAAGACTCAAATAACCAATAAAAATAACGAGCTCCTACCCCACGCTTTTAATGGGTTGTAGGGGTCGTCTCAAAAATACTCAAGGCTATAGGCATGGATAATTTGGCTATGATTGGCTTATTCAGAATTTATAGTGGCTAAAATTTATGGATATGGCCGGAATAGTATTTTTTCTGTGCCTTAACGTCATTTTCAAAGTCAACTACACACATCGGTTTCAAAGAGATATCAAATCAAAATTTATTCAAGTACATGCAATGATGATAATCACTCGGGCTACTCACTGGCTTTTTGCATGAAAAAGTTTTAATTGACGCTGATTTTAAGGTTTTGCAAAATCAATTGCGTCCAAGTACCATTTTACAGTATATAGAGAATGATAAAAATTATGAAATTTTATGCACTTATACACGCTCAAAAGACAAGAACTTCAAATCATACATAGTCAACTTTGACAGGCAAGCCATACAAACACAATTAAGCGCAGAAATAGCAATTAATCACGTTTACGAATTAAATTATTACAGGACAAATAAAAATTACACAAATAAGCAATAAAAATCACACTCGACCACCCCCCTCTCTAAAAATCTCGACAATCTCCTAATTGCCACAAAAACATAAAAAATCAAAAAGAAGAAGGTAAGGAAAACATCCCTGAAAATAGAAGGTCGAGCCACTACTCGTTGATTTGTGCAATTGGCCGGTGCTCCATCGTACGTGATGCGATAAGTCCTAAAGAAAACGAAACAAACAAAAACAAAGAAAATAACAATATTTTTGGATTTTTTTTTTAATTTAAAGCATAAAAATAAAGATACAGCGATGTCAAAACTTGCGGGATCCATCATCCTCGGGAGCATCATCGACGTCCATGCCGGATTAGGGAAACAATGCCTTAAAGAGCTCCTCGAGCCTCGAAATACGAGCTCGCATCTTCCTCAAGCTCCGCCAATTTTGCTCATGATTTGTGTCAATCTTGTCGTCGATGATTTGGAGCTTATCGAACATCTTCAACTGAAATGCTCGGTTGTCTTCGAAAAATTGGCCCCAATCGGGGCTCGGGCATGAATTAGTACGTGGGGCCAACTCCATATCGCCATCCTCGTCGTTTCGAGATGAGGAGCCTCCTTGAGTCGACGACCTCACTCGGGGTGCAGGGGTACGCGTCAAAGAAAGTGAAGTCGTCCCAAGTGGATGTAAGCTGTTTCTGATTGGATCAAACCCGATGTGACGGGCGAGGCCGGTAATGTATGGTGCAAAGGAGAGAAGTGGCGTTCGCTTCCCGGCGCACCCTTAGTAACATTGTAGATTCCGCTCAAAATCAACGGGTATAGCCGGACTTGATGACCGTCAATAAGACACTGTAGAACGTAGAGCTCGAACTTGGTCGCGTAGGTGGCCTCATTTTTGTTAAAATGATATGGCCGAGGATCTTGTAGGCGACATACAGGGATTCGTCTCGAATCTTTGAGCAAGGAAATCGCTTGCAATCGCCCGTGTTTCCCCCGGTGATCATCCCCCAAAAAGAGGCTAAATCAAAGCCTTGAACGCCTAATGGGTGGTCCCCTTCAGTCGGGAAACCAAAAATGTTGCCAAAAATTTCCTCGTCCACATGAACTTCGTTACCACCTGGCCTACATGTGAACGTTCCGTCGTTCCGAATTGCCAAAGTAGTGAAAAATTCAAGCATAAGCTCACTAAATCCGGGTAGGTGCATGTGAGCGAAATACCCACATCCGAGGCCGTCGACATAACGAGAAAGGTCGGTGTGGTTCTCCAATCATTTCGAGGCCTCCTCCTTGATCACCTCGATGTTCAAAGTCCGATGGACCGCGAAACCCCATTGTTGAATATTCTTAAAAACGTCCCCTTCCTTCTTGTCGATAATTG
Organism: Phtheirospermum japonicum; assembly: GCA_014905375.1. Taxonomy (NCBI): domain Eukaryota; kingdom Viridiplantae; phylum Streptophyta; class Magnoliopsida; order Lamiales; family Orobanchaceae; genus Phtheirospermum; species Phtheirospermum japonicum. Next base: position 1,375,624 of record BMAC01000238.1, read on the forward strand.
GGAACGATGCTCCGTATTTCCTCGACATATCCTTGCGTTTTCCCGCTCGAGACATTTTCAATCAAATAGAAGTGAACGGGAATGAAAGGTCTTGAAAATAAAACTTTTTGGCTCTTTGGGAAATTTTGTCGAACACTTGGCGTGCGTGTTCAACCAACTAACAATTTGAGCAATTCTTGAGCCAAAAGCTTCCCAAACACAACCAACAACAATAATAAGATCCCCAAGATATTATAAGCGAAGTACCTCGTCAAGTGTAGCTTGAACTAGCCCATTCCGAAAAATTGCTCAAAACCCTCGTAGCCCGTTTTGGAGATATTGGCTTGTATGTAAGTAGGTTGATCAAATTTCTGGGAAATGAAGTATGTGGGAGATGAATTGTTGTGATTTGGTTGCAAGAAATTGAATAAAAGAAAATTTGTGAAAATGGAAGGAAGAAATTGAAGTTGGTAGTTGAAAAGTGAAGGAAAAAGGGGGGTGAGGACAATTTTAAGCTGGTTTTCTGGGTTTGGCCGCGGGTCAAGACGTATGCGGGTCGGGTTGGCGGGTCAAAATCCGGTTTTAAACGCTTCTAATCCGGGTACGGGGTTTGCGTCGACACTGCGTCGACCGATGCGAGCCAGATCGATGCGTCGACGCCACGTCGACCGACGCGAGTAGTCTCAACGTCGACGTGGGCGGAATTCATGGGTTGATTTTTCTTTGCTTGATTTATCCGTTCCCCTCGTTTGAGTTCTTAAATCTGTTTTAAAAAGATTAAAACCCAAATAAAACATTAAATAAACTAAAAATAAAATACAAAAGGATACAAAAAGCTCAGGTTGCCTCCCGAGAAGCACAAATTTTAACGTCGCTTGCTCGACGCTATTTTGTTTGCTTAATTCCAACCAAACGGTGGGTCTCCAAACTCCACCAACTTGCGATCTCGATTCATCTTTTCTCCGTCGTGATAAGGTTTCAGTCTATGTTTGTGAACTTGAAAGGATGATTTTCCGACCTCATCATACAACGTGGCTAGTCCATATTCGTCCATCTCTTTTATTAAGAACGGTCCACTCCATGCAGCCCCGAAATCATCCGGGTAAAACTTAAGTTCGTTATTAAACAACACTAATTGCCCAACCGCATACTACAAGTTTTTAACTTCCCTGGTGCAAACCTCTTTTGCTTTTTTCTTATTCCTCATCCAATTGTTGCTTGCATGTGCGAGATTTTTGTTGGGGTCGAGGGGGTCGTACATCGAATGATTTGTTGGTGGCTTAAACTCCACCTTTCCCTCCAATTTAAGTGTCTTGCTCTCCATATAAAATTCATCTCGAAATTCTTTAATAATATCATTTAGGTCAATCCCTAGTTACGATCAAATCTTCTCCACTCAAAAGCTTCTCGTCATCAAACTCGTCGTACTCCTCACCCATGTCAGTTTCTAGTGCATCCACCTCCTTCCTTTGAAATTCGGCATCGTCCCCATCGCCTAATTCATCTACAACCATGACTCCTTTAAGCTCGTGAATGCATGATGCTACGGGGTCAACGAACGAACAATCATCTAGCATGGCAGGGGTAGGAGTATTTTGAATATCCTTTAGAGAAAACGTCACTTTTTCACCCAAAACGGTCATTGTCATCCTCCCTTTGTGAACATCAATCAGAGTATGGGAGGTAGACATAAACGGGTGCCCCAATAAAATGGTATGCTTTGTGATACTTTGCCAACATCAATAACCACAAAATCAACCGGAATTACTAGCTCTCCAACTTGTAGTAAAACATCCTCAACTATCCCCAAAGGTAGCCGGATTGAGCAATCGGCCAATTGTAGTCGCATGGTCATCGGATTTAGTTGTCCAAGATCAAATTCTTGATAAAGCGAATACGGCATTAGACTCACCCCTGCTCCAAGATCCAACATTCCTATTGCTTTTTGTCCATTAGCCAATAAAATAGTGATGCAGAAACTTCCAGGATCGCGTTCCTTGGGTGGTAATGGCTTCTTAAAAACTGCGCTAACTTCCTTTGGCATCGTTACAAAGTGGTTTTTCACCAAGCGTCTCTCTCTTGAAGCAAGTTCTTTGAAAAACTTCACATAGGCAGGCATTGTCTTGATTACCTCCAAAAGTGGCAAGTTGATATTGACGTTCTTCAATAAGTTATAAAGGTCCATGAACCTTTTGTTCTCTTTTGCTGGACGCAAACGGCTTGTAAAAGGGACAGCATCTTTGATCGGCGTCGTTAATTGTTTCGGCGGTGGTGGTTTTGGAACATCGTCTTTGCTAAGGGCGTTGTTCGGAATCGTCCCTTGAATGGATCCGAGAACATATCGATTAGAGAATTTATGCAGTTGACCTACTGGTTTAGAATCATCGCCCTTGCTAGGAGTTGGTGTTTTATTCTCGACCTCGACCTCATCATCTCAGTCAACTACTCCGTTCTCGATCTTCTTTCCAATTCGAAGGACATGAACTGCTGACGCCTGTTCTGCTTGACTTGGAAGTTTACCTTTCTCGTCCGAGATCTTGGCCAGGTGAGTCGATAATTGTCCTATTGTTGTTTCTAGTTTCCTCTGCCCAGCCGTATTCTCAACAATAGCCTTTTTCATGTCAGTGATCTCGTTTCGAACGTCCGCGAGTCCATCTCTATTTTTAATAGTTTCGGCCACTTGATTCTGCTGCCAAACCAAAAGCTGATCAGTTGATTGAACTGTTGTAGGCACCTGCCCTTGTGTATGGAAATTATTTTGTTGTGGTGGCAATGGTGCTTGTGCATGTGATGGTGGGTACTGCGGATCAGGTGGCATATAATTCGGACTCCCTGGGCCCCACTTAAAAAAGAGGATTATCACGTTGCGAGATAAATTTCTTAGGCCCTTGATAATTCTGGATTGCGTTTACGTCTTCTTGCTGTTCAATATTGTTAGGACACATGTTGCTAAATGTTGGGGGGATCCGCATTGGTTACATGCTGTAGCATTCTTCTGTCCAGCAGCCTTTGTTGCCCGTTCGGCTTTCTAAGCTGCTAATTTCTCGTCAAATATCTCCTCACACTTTGCCTTGACTAACTTGTTGTCATCTAAATCGGGATCGGGGATGGACATTTCATTAATTTTTAATTTACGAGGCCGAGAATTGGTTTGTGAAGATCTCTCGCTTTGCTTCTCTAACACTCGTCTTGCCTCGGTGGCCGTCAAATCTCTGAAATCTCCTCCTGCCGCTATCTCTACTGCTCGTTTCCCATGGTCTAATAATCCATCGAAGAAAAACTGGTTAGTCATCTCTGGAGAGTAGTTGTGGTGGGGGCAGGCTTTCAAAAGCATCTTGTAACGCTCCCACGTTTCATGAAATAGCTCTCCATCCAACTGTTCAAAGGTAGCAATTTGCCTATAAAGATGCCCCGTTGTTTGTGTTGAATAGTATTGATTTAAAAACTTCTCGCTGATCATCTCCCAGTCGGTCAACGAACCAGGCTCTAGGGATAGTAGCCATGACTTCGCCTTGTCCTTCATACTGTACGGGAAACAAATTATTCGCACCTCCTCTTGGTTAAGGCCGTGAACCACAAATCTTCCAACTTCATCAACAAAATAGTTCAAAAACGCCAAAGGGTCTTCATGGCTCCTCCCTGGAAAGTCGGGAGTAAATTAAGTTGGTGCGGTTTAATCTTTACTTCCCTTGTGGTTGGTCCAAGAACAATAGCGGACCTAAAAGGTACAACCTTCGGACGCGCCAAATCGTGCTGTCTAGGTGCTCTATCTCCCCTTGGTTCTCTAACTTGTTACTGAGCTCTTTCGTAGCAGTTGTCATATGAGTTTCTTTCGTAATCGTTGTCGTGCTCGTATCGCCTTTCAAAATGGTCTTGTTCATAGCCATGGTTTTGATTTTCCAACCAATCATTCAGGTGGCTATAATTGTTAGCATGCTCGTTATGCTGAAAAAAATCTTTATTCCTGAATGACATGTTCTCGATGTTGTGTGGACGATTTGTTCCTTTCTTCATTTTGCCTCATATTTTCCATGTTGGGTTGGTGATTCACTACATTGTGCTGTTGATTGACTTCTTCGTTTCTCCCCTCATCTCGTCTCATGGTCTCCATGTTTTGCTGATAATTAGCCCAATAAGCTCAGGGTTGTGGTTGTCCTTGAATAACGATTGGTTCACTACCATACCCCTTTCGCATTGGGCGTGGAGGTGATCTTGGTGGGGAATCGCCGTTTCGAATCGATTGTGCTCCTAACATTGTGTTGGGAACTTGGTCGCAAGCAAAATCATTCGCTGTTGAATAATTGTTCTCGGAAATAATTCGTTGTTGAGCTAAAGGGTTACTACAGTCAGGCCCGCCCCCCGGGAGTTACAAAGTCCACTAATGAGATTCACCATCTCAAATTCTTTAGAGGAAAGAGAGCTCCTTCTTAAATATAAAAGTCATTAAAAACTCCATAAATAGTTTAAATAAATTGTGATGAGTTTCAGGCTGCCCATTATAGACCTTAGAATTGGACCAGAACAGAGGAGGCAAAAGATAAATCAAGAAAATGGGATCAAGCTCATCTCTATTGACTCAGTTTCCTGACCAGTCAACCACAAATAATTACCTACTACAATCCCATCGAATAAAACTTGTCAGCACATCAACTACTAATCTTGTCACAATCAGAAAAGCATATACTATACCCTTCAACTCTACAAACAATGCCAACTCAAAGGTATAAATTTCAATTCATGACGTGACACCCAATTTATTTATTCAACATAAATTCGTCGAAATACAAATTCACATACATGCAAGAAAAAAGATTACAAAAAGAAAATAAAAAATGAACGAGTCTCTATGAATGAGGAACACGGTATTACCGGAGGATTTGTCGGCCACCGGAATTGGCTCAACGAGAATTGTACTGCATAAGCATCGACAAACAAATATTCTTCGTGCTCCTGAATTTGTGCACAAAATTAAATCTAAAGAAAATTAAAATGCTACAAGATTCTCGATATTCAGATCTTTGATGAAAGATTCGAATATATTAATCCGAATTCATCAGCTAGCTACCAAGGAAAAAAAATGTTGGTAACTCAATCAGAAGTAGACAGTCTTTTCATGAAGAATAAAATTGAGAAACGATGAATAACAAGAAGACAAATGAATATCATAAAAGTTATGTACCTCTTCCCATGAGTTATTGAATATAGCTGAGGTTTTCTCATACGACCTTGCTTATCTTTTTCATCAGAATTCCATAATTATTAGTGGGTTTCATAAAAACCATGAAATTAAGTATCTCTTTCTCACTATGCCATAGACTAATTATTATGTACTAAATTTCAAAAAAATAAAAAAGAAAAAGGAAAGATGAATAACCGACTAACCCGACAAATATAACAAAGTCCAAAATCTAAACAATCATATACAGCTTCATCCAAAACAAAATAAAAGTTATTGATTAGTATTGCAATTATGTACTAAACCTTACGCCACATATAGCAATTTGGTGACAATTTATGGTCATCATGCTCATAAACATGTACCAAAAAATGAACTTTAGTAAAAACCAACGAGGTAGATCTGTGCAAGATTTGGGATCTAGAATAAACATGATTCCAGTTAAAAACTTAATATGCCATAAAACCACACTAAAGAATTAACTATCCAACTAGAATTGTTGATCATACTTGGATTTTCAATTCATATGATAAACAAACATACCCGTTTACAAGCAGAAATGGGATGGTGAACCATTGGCTATCCTGCCAACAAAAAAAGCGGCTTCGGAATATTGAAAGACAATAGCCTGATTCTAGTTCCTGCATTCCCCAATCCATAAATAAACTATAAATAAACTATAAGAAATTAGAAAAAAAAAAACTAAGATTAATTTTCCCACACAACAATAAAATTCACTTCCAGAAAAGACCAAAAAAATGTCCAGCTTCATAATTACGATCCGAATGATTGAAAAGGGTCTAATGTTTGTTCCGAAGAAATCAAATCATAGAATATCAAACAGTAAGCACAATTAGCAATCAAAATTAAAAAATAAAATATTAAAAAAGGATTATACCTTTAGTGGGTCCACCCACCATGATCACGACAACAACTCTCTCTTCTGAGATCCCCATTGATATCAAATCACACACACGACACAGCCAGATCTCTGAGACTACCTTAACAGCCTTTTTTTCTAACTCAGCGGAAAAAGGCTAAAAGTTCATCACATTATCAATCCTAAATCAGTGCACCAATAAGAAGGAAATTAGCTAACTAATTCTTGTGATGCATTTTCTCCATTTCAGAAAGAGATGAAAATGAATTAAATAAACTGTATAGAATGATACTATGGAGATTTAAAAAGGGACCGAAATGCAATAGTTGGGTATGTGGAGCTACTGTGCTCGTAAACAGAATAAAATGGTCATCATGCTCATAAAAAGAATAAAATTGAGAAACAATGAATAACATGAAGACAAATCCATATCATAAAATAAGGGACCAATAACAAGAAATTGCTACACGAATCACATGACCGAGGAAAGGTAAAATCGTCAAGGACTAGAATTGACACATCAAAAAATAAATGGACTAAATGATTCTCTCAATAAATGATTCAGACGAGAACTTCTATACGGAACTTCATCTGATTTACCGGATTGACTTCCTTCTGCAAGGATATTTACCAATCGCCTGTATGAATGAATTGCACGTGTATGCATTAATTAGACTCTTGCAACAGCAAAATGACAATGATGTGATTGTAGAAAGCCAGCTATCTAAAAAACTATAGGCACAGTAAGATGCACCAACAAGAGACAAAAATAATGAAATAAGCTAGCCCGAAAATTTTGTAAGGGAAAAAAGTAATAACAATAATATTAGTAAGAATTAATAATAATAGGCATGGCGAACTGAACAAAAATTTAAAACATGTGCGTGCAAGGACATACCCAAGCTGTGATGTAGACTTCTTAATACATTTTCCTTCTTTCACATGCTGTCTGCTAGCGTCATCAAGTACGTTTCTCTCAAATCCAGCATGGTCGACAAGACTCATCCGTCTAATCTTTGAACTACCAAAGCACTTCGACGAGGACTCCTGCAAGATAAGAATTGAGCTATATAAGTTTATATCAAAGATTAGAGAGGCTACCAACAAATAAATGAGATTTATATTTTAAAAAAATGGTTAAAACATAAAAGTAAGTTCTTTTTATGAAAATTAGCTTTAGAATACAGCAGCACATGAACATTTCCAATGCTCACCTTGCACCAAGACTCAATTATGCATGTGAACATGATATGCGATCTTGAACTCTTGGAGTTAATTCTTGTTGTTCTGGTTTTTCTATTTGATAGGCCCTACCAGCATAATATATTTAGAACAATCCACAAATGTTAACCAAAAGAAAAATATGTTAGAAACAAGACAATTGCTCACACCCCTCCTAATTTGATACCTTAATCAAAATTTGAGTGACATCCTCATAGCAGGTTACATACTCCTCAGTCAAGTTCTCAACATAAAATCCATTCTTGGCATCATCCATTATCTMGAATGGTARAACCAAAAATAAGTTCCACATAAAAGATTACGCATGAAAATACATTAACGGACTATCTATACAAAAATTAATGAAAATTAACCTCCATGTCCCGTTGTGTTGGATCAAGTAGGTCGCCGATTTTCTCATCATACACCTCAAGGAATGAGCACCGGCACTGATAATTTATCATTTTGCCATCTGAATTCCCTTGCTCCTTTGAGATTATAACAGATGCGGTTATAAAACATCTCCCTGTTGTCATATTAATAATAAAATCATACATTATAGTTTGACTACATGAGAAGAAAAAAAAAGAAGTTAATCTACCTTCTGAATCTCTGAGAAAAGATTCTGGAAAATGCGTGGTACAATACCCTGAGGACCATTGACTGATGGACCCTCAACCATCGCACTTGGAGGTCCCCATATAGTGTAACTCTTCCCACTCCTAGTCTAGTATTGATAAACCAAGAGGAAGAAAAAACTCAAAATCTCATAAATACCCGAATAAAAAATTATGTGAAATTTAGATTATGATTCATCAATTTACCTGTCCATAAGCCAGGATTGATGTATTATAACCAGACAATGCATCCTTAACCAAAGGAGCGCCAACTAATTGGTATATGTCCCCCTATAATCACACACAACCACAAGTTTCTAGGTCAAGTTTGATGCTAATGTATTTCTAATTAAACCACAAAAGAGATGAACTTAAATTCTGAATCACAATTCATGAAATTTKTAYTTAAACRAGAAAAGGAATATATAGAATCTAAAAATAAAAATATATCCAAACCTGAGTTGGATCTGAGTCAAACGCGGAATCAAATGTGTAACTCCTTGCAGCAARGGATAGAGAYTTCTMCGAAACTTTARTGACCGAAGTATCTCCAATTCCAAGACCTTTAGCTGGTCTGATCCTCACCACAACCTATCCAAATACCAGAAACAAKAAAGTTCAAATCAAATAACYAGCTCTAAATAATCGTGATGAARGCCAAAACATAAATCAAGCCAAGGATKGTGACACGGATCAAGAGCTCCTGCTGCTTCGTCTTTAGCTTAAGGGYTTTGAGGAAAGAGCTMACGCCGGGCTARGCCAGCAGATCTACCGGCGATTTCTCCATTTTCGCCACCGTCATTGGAAATCGGTCGATCGYAAAGGGGATCTGATTACAATGTTGTGTGGATGTTTGGATATYATAATTAGGGGGAGTTAGTTTAGGAGCTCCATTGACGAGAAACCRTAGTGATTTCAGAGTGGCAGTGGCAATTGAAGTATGGGAAGCCTTCGTCTTCGTGAGTAATTATTTTTGGAAGCGCGTCTAAAAAAGATTGTGAACCAGCCGTTTA
>BMAC01000238.1:1393496-1448964 GCA_014905375.1 Phtheirospermum japonicum
TATAATATAATCGTGAAATGATATCATAGTAATTAGTAATATAGTTAAAAAGATATTATTAAAAAATTATCTTATTAAAATGATATATAATATATATATATATATATATATATATATATATATATATATATATATATATATATAACCGTGAAATGATACCATAGTAATTAGTAGTATAGTTAAAAATATATATAATTAATAACTATCTTATAATATTAGTATAATTGCATTTGCACTCAAATATTAAAGTCATTTTTACACTTTTTCTCTAAGTAATATGGTGATACAATCTTATATAACAATGTACTCGTGATTAAAATAGTATTTAATCACACTTTTTATATAAATAATAATATCGAATGATAATTTTATTTTTCGTATCATAATATTATAATGCATATACGAAATAGACATTTATTCTATTTTGTTAAATCATATTACATAATAATATATTATTATATTATTTAGCCTAATAATTTACATAATAATTAGTCATTTGTTTCATATTTAATAATATAAAAGATGTATTGACAACATTTATATTTAGAAAATTATAAATATTAATTGAAAATTTATGGGTTTTTTTTTAATTGGAATTGTATTGACAACTTTGTGTGTGTGTGTGTGTATAAGATAAAAACTTTATATATTTTTCAAATATAAAATTTTAAGACAAAACCCCAATATTTATATATTTTTTTAATTTGTCCCCCAAACTTTAAATCTATTTGCACTTTACCCCCTAAATAATAAGATTCTTTCACTTTGGCCCCCAACTGCTCGTCGATGGAATTTAGAAGGAATATTCTGTCCAAATTAAAGTTTAGGCAACGTCGAGAATTATTGTACATTAGGGAACAAAATTGAACAAAAAATATTTCGAAGGACAAATGTAAAAAAATACACACATTAGAAAATAATTTTTTTTTTTTCTTTTTTCACAAAAGTTAAAGTATTGATGTTGGTAGGTCAGCGTATTCCTACAAGACAAAAAAACTTTTCAAATAAATTTCAGTTTAATAAATGAGGATAGTGCCCTCGACATTATTTTATTGTCTTCTTCTCGACGTGCTCACTTTGTTTATTTATTTTCTTTTTAATAACTTAATTTTCGAGCTTTCTAGGTTATAATCCCGGTACTTGAATATTATTCTACTAATTATGGTTGGACCGATTAATTATCACTAACATTTAAATTAAAATGGAAGAAAGATATGTTTCCCTAAGATTCCAACCAAGGTGGAACCTTAACACAATTTTCATTCATTAAAATAATTTCCTTGCAACTTAAATTTCGATCATTTTCATAACCTAAATTACTTTCTTTTTTTACAACTACCCATAATTTATCCGCGAGTTGAACTTTGGTCATTTTCATAACATAAACTATTTAATTTTTTTTATAATTACCATCCTAAACTCGGGAATTCTATGCTACACTGAGTGCAACGCACTCATTTATCTTTTTGCTTAAAATTGTTCATATTTTGCTATTCACTCCATATTATAAATATTTAATTTAATCTATGACTAAAATGAAAATAGTCTTTTACGACCATATTAAACCCAACATGCTTCCGTAAAATTAAATTACTTTTATAATTTCATACATCTCCTTGAATTAGCCCCGGATGAGATAGATTATGACGTGACCAGTCGAAAATGCCTCTAGTTCGTTTCACTTACGACTTGAAACCGTCTAACTTCTATTTGCATAAGTTGAAGTACAAGTTATCCGACTTCTTCAATAACTAATCAGCACAGCCTTGGTTCGTTTCCTACTCCCGGTGTATGAGATATTTAATTTATAAAAATAAATTATTGAGCACACATGTTGGAACAAAAACTTTTATTTTATTAAGAACTTAAAGGACAATTCATTACACTAGTAATCTTCTTTTGGGAGGAGAAAATCTTATAACCTCTCATATAGAAGGCTTTCACTCAAAAATACATAAACTCACTATTATTACAAACGATATTACAACAGTCTTTTATTACTACTACTACTACTGGTGGAATTTCCTTTTTGCGGAAGCACATTGTTTGGAGACCCCAGAGGGGTTGGGGGTGGGGTTGGGGGTGGGGAAGCCTTTGCTGTTTTGTTTTGTGCGATCCCTGGGCAAAATAAATTTTTGGTGATCCTTGACCACTTGGCTTGTTTTTATGTTTAGATATTGTACCAAACTCCGGCTCCGTCTGATTTAAGCATTTCGAACAGATTTTATCCGTCAATCTCCAAACATGGGCTATGTTGCAATATATTCGGCGAGTTTCTTTACTCCCTGATAGTTTGTTACTCCACAAAAGAGCTCTCTTTTTCTCGAAGATTTTCTGTAAACCCTGTTGTGTTTGTTGTCATCGTATTTAATAGGAAAGACCCATTCACCACATTTTGAAAGAATTTGAATGAGAACTTGCCTTTGTCCATTTCCATGAAACAGACCCAGAAACCCCATGCCCTTCTAGTGGACATGTCATTTTCCATTAGTGTTGTTACTAACATAACTCTTTCAGACGATTGCGGTTTGATTCTTTTCATTGCCTTTGTGTCTGGTCATCTAAGCTTAATGAAATGGAATACTTCCTGCATTCCTTTTCCGACTGGTTCTGGTGTTGCGCTAAAGAAATATAACTCTAGAACATCACCCCCTGTGATGTGTGGGTTACTTGCCCAGGTCTCATGCACTGCATAATGTATCCATCTCGAAAGTTATGATATTTTCGAGAATCTTGGTGATCTTGTATGAATCGATGCTAAGGCTCTGAAATTCATACCAACATTTAACGTCATGTGGATGAGATTCTGGCACCATCCACACTATGGGGTATCTTTCAGAAACATATAATAGACATTTGGCTGAATTAATCCCCACACTGGTTATGAACTTCTCCCATCTTTTTTAATAAACCAAAAAATGAGAAGTTTTCAAAATCTCGTAAGTATCGATCTTAGATTCTTCTGTTTGTGGACTAAGATCGGTCTCTTTCTCATTAACCCATAAGACGGTAGGTTGACCCGAAGACTCGGTATTCAACTATGGAGTTTTGATTTTAGCTTGAGACAGTTAATTAGTAGATGATTTTGTATCATCTCTCGTGCTAGGGGTATTTAAGTCCCCTGCTATAGGTGTAGAGCCCCATAATAGAAGTGTCTCCTTTTATACCATTGACGATGTCGCCCAGAAAAATGTCTTTCTCATTACAGACCATAATTGCTCATTGTCCTGTAAACAACCTCGTATTCGATCAAAAATAATTTCCTTACCAACTCGTTGTAACCTTTTGACTACCTCAGCATTGAGGGTCAATGCATCAAACTCGCATTGAAGCATCTCTAAGTGTCCCTTTAAATGCCTCGCCATATTGAGGAATGAACCAATTCTGATCCCTTCATCTCTTGTTAAGAAATATGCAAAAACATTTTCATGGGACTTTATAACGACAATATCATAATCATAATATTGACATTCAGCTGGCCATCTAAGTAATCTAGCCTTTTTTGGTTTAGATTCAATTTTATTTTTTAAAAAGGCTTTAACACTCGAATTATCGATTTTTAAGGTGAACTTCTTGGATAGCAGAAATATAGGTCATTTCTTAAACGACTTTCCAATTGCAAAGAACTCCTTCTCGTTGATATGTCATTGATGTTGGAAAATGTGGGCTCAAAATATAAATCGCAGTGAAAAAATATATAAACACTCTTGTTTTTATTCTTGTAAATCTTATACAAAACTCATACATAGAAATGAAAAACTACATGGCTATTTATAGGATTAGACTACATAAATGAAATGACACAACTAATCCCATAATATGAAAAGGCACAATATAAAAGGACACATTCATGTGCATGAATGGACACCATATCAAAAGTCACATCCATTTATTTATTCAATGAATCTAGCTTATACTCTTCAACTTCCAACATCCCCCTTAAGCTTGATTCTCTCGCATTCCAAGTTTGTGCCTCAACTTCTCAAAAATTTCGCGTTTGAGGGGTTTCGTGAAAATATCTGCCACTTGATCTTCGGATTTCACAAACTTAATTTGAACATCTTTCTTAGCAATGCATTCTCTAATGTAGTGAAACCTCGTGTTAATGTGTTTGCTACGATCATGAAAAATAGGATTTTCTGCTAGTGCAATCGCTGATTTGTTATCGACAAATATTTCTGTTGATTCCATGTTACCAAGGTGAAGTTTTTTAAGTAAACTCCTTAACCACACAGCATGATAAACACTTGACGTTGTAGCAACATACTCAGCTTCACATGTTGATAGAGTAACTATTGCGTGCTTCTTCGATGACCATGTGAAAGCACATCCTCCATAATAAAATACAAAACCACTCGTGCTCTTACGATCATCGGGATCTCTGGCCCAGTCGCTATCGCTATAACCGGGCATTTTCATTTTTCTAGTTTCTGGATAAAACAACCCAAAATTGATCGTACCTTTAACATATTGAAGTATCTGCTTTGCTACTTTGAAGTGATACTTAGTAGGATTCTCCATATAACGACTAATGAGACCGACTGCATAAAGAATATCGGGCCTGGTGCATGTCAAATATCTCAAACTTCCAACCAAACTTTTAAACAAAGTTGGATTGACACGATCTCCATTTATATCCTTCAAAAGTTTGGTCCCAATATTAATCACAATATTGGTCGGCACGTAATTTTTCATCTTGAATTTCTTTAAAATTCCCTTTGCATAGTCTTCTTGGGAAATGAATATCCTTCATTTCTTTTGATGCACCTCAATTCCAAGATTGTATGCCATTAAGCCAATGTCCGTCATCTCGTATTCTTTAGTCATCTCTTGTTTGAATTCATTAAACCACTCCTCATTATTTCCTATAAAAATAAGGTCATCGACGTACAAACACACAATCAACACGTTACCTTTATCATCAATTTTCACGTAAAGGGCATGTTCATGAGGGCATTTCTTAAATCCTTTCTCCATAAAAGTTTGGTCGATACGGATATACCAAGCTTTTGGCGCTTGCTTCAAGACATACAAAGATTTCTTTAACTTTAACACTTTTCCCTCATGGCCTGGTAATAAGTAACCTTCCGGTTGATCTACGTAAACTTCTTCTTCAAGTATTCCATTCAAGAATGCTGACTTCACGTCCATTTGATGGATTTTCCACTTCTTTTGGGTTGTTAACGAGATCAAAAAATGGATGGTTTCTAAACGAGCTATAGGGGAAAATACTTCATCATAGTAATTCTAGCCTTTTGTTTGTATCCTTTGACTACGAGCCTTGCCTTGTATCGTTCTATCTCTCCTTTTGAATTCTTCTTCTCCTTGTAAACCCATTTAACTCCAATGGATTTTTTCCATTTTCGAAGAGAAGAAAATTCCCAAGTTTCATTCTTCTTAATTACACTAATCTCATCATTCATGGCTTTCATCCACTTTTGACTCATTGACGCTTCTTCAAAGTTTATGGGCTCAGTATCAGCAAATAAGCAGAACAAGTTTGGATTTTGATTGAGCTCGTAAATTTCTCTCAACGATCTTGTCTTTTGAGGATTTCCACTATTTGATCTATCGCTTTCCGATAAAGGTTGATAACATGGGGTTGGCGATGGAGGACTCAAGTGCTCCATCGGCTCTTCTTCAACTTCTTTCAAAATAGGCTCAAAAAGGTAAAATATATATTGCTTCTTATCTTGAGTACTCCAGTCCCAAGAACTCTTTTCGTCAAACATGAAATCACGACTAACCTTCCTTTTGTTCTTAATTGGATCATACAATTTATAGCCTTTGGATGCTTGATCATAACCAACAAAAATATATTTTTGGCTCTTCGCATCAAGCTTGCTCATGTTTTGATCTGGTATGTGGGCATGTGCAATGCTACCAAATAATCGCAAATGTGAAATGCTTATCTTGAAACCACTATACTTCTCTTGTGGTGTTTCATCACGAACACTTCTTGTCGAACTCCGATTGGACAAATAAACGTCACATTCGACAGCTTCTGCCCAAAATTCTTTTGGCAAATCCTTGCTTTTCAACATGCATCGAACCATATTCATAATGGAATAATTCTTCCTTTCCGCGACACCGTTTTATTATGGAGAATAAGCAACGGTAAGAGATTTCCGAATACCATTATCTTCACAAAATATCTGGAACTCCGTTGAAGTGAACTCGCCTCCATTATCCGACCTCATTTCCTTGATTTGATAGTCACTTTGCTTTTCGACTAGAGACTTGAACCTTTTGAAGGTTGAAAATGCCTCTGACTTGTTCTTCAAAAAACAAAACAAAACACCCAAGTTTTTCGTCTAAAATCATCAATGAAGTTTAGAAAATACCGATTATTTCTGAGAGATGATGGTTAAATAGGTCCGCATATGTCCGTATGGATTAGCTCCAACGGTTGCTTCGCTCTTGAGAGAGATTCTTTGGGAAAGGTGTTTCGATGTTGTTTCTCTTCAAGACAACCTTGAGAAATCTGATTAGGATGATTTATCACAAGTAGTCCTCTCACTAACTTCTCAGAAGACATCTTTCTTAATCGACTAAAATTTATGTGCCCGAGCCTTAAGTGCCACAACCAAGACTCATCTTCAAAACACGCTTTTAAGCATTTATCCATATCGTGCTGAATTTCTAATATGAACATTCTATTACTTGACATTTGTACCTTAGCTATTAATTTCCCTTCGCAATTCCTTAGGTACAAGCTTTGACCTTTCATGTGCACGTCATACCCCTTTTCTAGCAATTTCCCAATGCTTAAAATATTTACTTTCATCCCAGGTACATAGTAAACATTTTCGATGAATTAGTGTCCGCCATTCTTCAATCAAATGAGAATCCAAATATGATGTTTCCGGCAGCAGTAGCATCAATGTCAACGAGTATGTGCTTCTCCCCGCACATGTGATTACTAGAACCTGAGTCGATGTACCACGAAGTATTTTCTTCTTTGATTGATGTTTTCAATGCCAACAATGATTGATCTGAATATTTTTCGACAAAATGAGTCTTTTCAGAGCTAGACTCATTTCGGCACTCCAAAGCATAATGCCCAAACTTGTCACAAATATAACATTTAACATCTCGCTTATTTCTATGACGATTAAATCCACCTCTTCCACGAGCTCGTGATTGACGAGGTTACGATTGTGACTCTTCATTTTTATATGAACTTTGTTCTTCTTGACCTTGTTCATGGACATGACCGCGTCCTTGTCCATGACCACGAACTCTACCACGGCCTCTTCGACGACCGCGATATCCAAAACTATCAGATTTATGTTGGGCAGAATTGATCGTCATTACTTGAAGAGATATCTTGACTCCCGGTTCTCTAGTTTGTCTTTTTAGTTTTTCTTCATGCACTTGTAGTTTTCCGAGCAACTCATTCAAGTTAAGAGTCTCGACATCATTCGACTCTTCAATGGCTATTACAATATAGTCAGATTTTTGCACAAGAGATCAAAGTATATTTTGAACAACTCGCTTTTCTCCATTGCTTTCGAGTTGGTTAACAATCGTCACGACTTTTGAGATGTAGTCGGATACTTCTTCGATTTATTTCATCTTCAATGACTCAAACTCTCCTCGTAGTGATTGGAGTCAAATCTTCTTAACTTTTCCAATGCCTTTGAAAGCATTGTTAAGAATATCCCACGCTTGCTTCGCAGTGGTTGCTTGTGAAATCTTCTCAAAATTGTTGTCATCCATTCCGAGTTGAATGATAGAGAGATCTCTTTGATGTTTTACTGTGGCTTCGTTTAAGGCTTTCCTTTCGCCTTGGCTTCAAGCAGCAGGATCTTGTGAAAAATCATATTCTCTTTCAATAGTTTCTCAAATGTCTTGTTCACCAAGATATGTATTCATTTGAATGATCCATCTATTGAAGTTATCTTTCGAGAGCTTCGAAAATTGGAATGCTTCACTTGCGGCCATTGTCTTTGTAGAGAATCAAACCTTGCTCTGATACCACTTTTGGAAAATGTGGGCTCAAAATATAAATCGCGGCGGGAAAATATATAAACACTCTTGTTTTATTCTTGTAAATCATATACAAAACTCATACATAGAAATGACAAACTATATGGCTATTTATAGGATTAGACTGCATAAATGAAAGGACACAACTAATCCCATAATATCAAAAGACACAATATGAAAGGACACATTCTTGTGCATAAATAGACACCATATCAAAAGTCAAATCTATTTATTTATTAAAAAATGGATCTAGCTTATACTCTTCAACTTCCAACAATTAATTTGCTTCACTATTTCAAAATAGCCCGCCACAATATGCATAAAACTTCTTCCTTTGGATTTACTTTCGTAAGAACAGCTGCCCACCAATAATCACTAGCATCTGTGTATAGAACCAATCCATCCTCTCGTTCATAATTTCTAGTTTGGGAAGTTGTTTGCAAACCTCTTTAAGTTGTTTAATCTTTTCATGGTGTTCTTTTTTCCATTTAAATTTGGCATCCTTTTTTAGTACGTAGATAAACTCCTTCTTGTAATATGCCAGGTTATTTATAAACATCCCAATAAAATTAATAAGTTCCAGAAAACTTTAAAGTTGTTTTTAGTCCTTGAGCGTGTCTGGAAATCCTTGTATCTACAATATGATTTTGCAGAATGATTCTAGATTCATCGATTTCTATCCCAAGGAACTCGATTTTTCTTGTAGCTATTACTGCCTTCTTTTCTAAAAGAACTAATTCCTCCTTATGGCAAACATTTGAGAACATTTCAAAATGTTTTAGATGGTCATGTTCTTCAATGCGATGAGTATATCATCAATGCACATGAACATAAAACTGAAATAATCTTTAAAGCGATTATTCATTTTTATTTTGATATATATGGGGTGCATTTGCTAGGACCATGAGCATAACATTCCAGATATAGTGTCCTTGTGGTGTGGAGAAGGTCAGGAACTTCTTGCTTCCTTCTTCCATCTTAATCTGATAAAACCCAGATTTGCAATCAAACTTGAAGAAAACTTTTGCATTTTTAATTCAATTTACCAAATGTTCTGTGCTTGGAATATAATATCCATCTAATTCTAAGATCTTATTAATTCCTATATAATTAATAACTATTCTCCATTTTTGTCTTTTTATTTCTCCACGGTTGCGGACCAGGAACCCCAAACTGTTGTATGGTGAGATGCCTACTTCAATTAATGTGTTCCTCAAGTATTTGTTGCATATCTTTCTATCTTCTTAATTCATCAGGATAGGCTTATATCTAACAAGCTTAATTTTTTCCGGCTTTCACCTTCAAAGATGTTTTGACCTCATTTTTATCCCATCATGCCGAAGGATTTTTGTTGAAATTCTTTTGATATCCTCTAATGAAACTTTCTCTTCCATGTTGGTGTCTAGTTGTGAGCTTGTGTCTAGGCTAGTGATTAACATGGATTTGTCTTTATTTTTGTTAGTGTTTTAGCTAGTTTTTGTTATTAATTTCGGTATAAGTTGGATAGATTAAGCATATTTTTATATTTTCGTATCTCCAGCTTATTTTACCGTGTTTTGATCATAATTGATGCAATTGGGTGATTATTCTCTATTTTCTCCATACAACTAAGTAGCCAAGGAAGCTCGGTGCTGAAGAGATGAAGTTTGCAGACCGTTGCAAGAACTGGGAGACGAAAATGAATGATAGCAATTTTTACTAGATAATGGTAGGGTTAGCGGTAGCTCCAAACGCTAAGGCTACTGCTAAACCCTAGCGGCCACTTGAAAGAGTAGTTTTTAGTGGTTTTGGGAAATAAAGGTTCATTGGCTCGATATTATCAGATTTCGATTCAATCGACGAATCAAGGTGTTTATAGCTTTGGAAATTGAAAGAAAATGAAAATAAAGCAATTAAAATAACTAAAATACACTAGGATATGTAAAATGCAAGTTGGTCGAATGCCTCGTCGTATGCCTCAAAATGAAAATGCAAAGCAATAACGAAAATAAGCAAGAACAAGCAATGTTTCATCAAGTACAACTAGACTAGCCTAGAGTACAATCATGCTTGCTTGCACATAAAAACTTGAATAATGAAAATTGACAAAAATTAAAAACATCAATAGAAAGAGCATGAAAAGTTGACGTCAAAGTTTAAAACTTTACGTAAAATAACAAGTAACAAGAAGTAGATCTAGGACTTCGCATGAAACAATGCATGAAAATAAGATCCTAAATAAAGCATGTGAAATACTCAAAATAAAGATGATCCAAGACTCGATCTATGATTTAGACGTGTCACTCATCTAGATTCCATGGACAACTCACAAGATCTAACAAGGAATCAAAGAGCTAAGGCAAAAAGCATAAAATTGAAGAACATGCATGAAATTGAAGAACAAAACATGAAAATAAAAGAAAACTTACTTGAATTAAAGGAAAAGAGTAACAATCTTGAATTAAATTGCATCAAAATAAAATTCAAGGGAGTACTTGAATTCTTCTTGAGCTCACAAACCCAAAGAAAAGTTTGAAATTAAATTCTAAGAACTAGAGAGAGAATTTTTATCCCAAACCCAAGCTTGGGTTGGGAGGAGGTGTCATATTTCAAAAAATGAGAGTAGGGTCCTATTTATACTAGGTTTAAATGGGTCAAATTAGCCTTAGAGGCTTGAAAATCCCGAGTTTGACCAAAATTGGCCCGTGTTGACCAAGATGGCTCAATGTGATTTGACCATGAGCGAGCCAGCTTGGACTTCGGCAGTCTGGGCTCGGACTCTTGGTAACCCAGTGTCAGAAACGCACCCAGTGTCGGCAGATCTCGACAGGTGCATGGGCGCTTGCTTGGGCAGGTTGGGCACCATGTTGGGTATGGGATTAGGCGACGCTTGGTGAGAATCTATGCATGGAAACGGGCGTGGCTAGGCGAGCATCCAGGCATGCATTTAGGCACACATTTAGGCGTGGAAACGAGCGACGCTGGGCGCTGGCGGGCGCGCATGCAGGAGCTGCCGGGTGCTGCGCTCGGACACTAGGTAACCCAGTGTCGGCGGTGCTGGCAGCTACCTGGGCGCGAGTTTAGGCGTGAAATTAGGCCTGTTTTTGCACCTAGGGTGTTGGCCTGAAAATAGGCAAGCGTAGTCAAGGCTAGGCCACCATTCCAGAATGTTTGCCCATTTTGGAGAATCTTGGCACCCATTTAGGCATGCAAATAGGCAAGGCTAGGCTTGAGTTTTGGCCTCCATGCCTTAGCTTGAGTTCAAATCATTAAGCCACCTATTAAATGATAATTCTAAATATCAAAACCCAAGAATTACACCAAACCTCCAATTAATTCAAGTCATTTAACCCAATTAAATATATAATTAACAAGAAACACGAAAAACAACAAAATGGGAAAAACAAACGAATAACCTAACGAAACTCGATTAAAAACTACTAAAATTAACATAAAATCCTAATTAAAAACACGATAAAAATATCACAATTACATGCAAAACAACAACCCCACACTTATCGGTTTGTTTGTCCTCAAACAACGAAAAGAATCGAGAATGTACATGCAATGAACATTATGTAAAAATAAAAATTCTTGAGCTTATCCTATTAATATGATGAAAGTATCAACGTAAACTCGTAATCGTCAAGCATTACTCGTATTACTATTCCTCAATTGAAAACAAATTTATGACTTCCTCACAAATGGAATTTTGAGGGTGTTCGCTCAATTCACTCAAGTGTTTTCTTATATCGGACGTGTATACGCTCAAATCGGAAAATGCATGCACTCGACAAGATTTTACAAATCAGAAACTCAAAATTACCCATTGTACATGACCAAACAAGAATCGAAAGAGGTCTTTATCTCGGGTTGTAATGTTGGCTCTTTGGTAAGGTATGGAATTTTTGGATATAGTGGCTAACACACGATCAAACGTGATCAATAACACACGAAACCCTAATTTATAAAACTCAAAGCTTATGATCGCTTCACCCTTCCCAATTCACCAAACTCTCATTCGAAACCCTTTCGTATACTCACATGCTTTTCCGAATTTATTTCACAACACTTAGAAGATTTTTGAATTTGCTTCTTTTCACTAAACTTAGCCTTTAAATTAGGCTTTTCACATGAACGCGCGCTTTATCACTTTTCGTGATTTATGTTGGAGTATTATTTTCTTTCTTTTTTCTTTCTTTTTTGTGTATAAGCAACTCAAAACCCGAAACCCACAATTGATTCCCTCACATTTCTAGCCAACTAGCAACATACCCTCTCATCTCACAATTTATGGAGATATAAGAGCTAAAATCGAGCTCGGCAAACAAGCAATGGGGTATAGGCTCACGGGGGCTCATTTGGGATATTTTAAGTAGCTTATATATCTAGATATGGCTGGAATAATGGTGATATATGTACCTCAAGGTCATTTTCAAATTCAATCATGTACGAGCAAAGTCAAGCATCCTCAATGCAATTTCCATAAAAATGCAAGCAATACCGATAATTCACACAAGGCTACTCACTTGTTTGCACCGAGTTTTGGAAACAAAATCGAAATAGCTTTTAGATCTTTGCCATCTTTTCACGAGAATTCGTTTATATATATATAGGCGATTATATTTTGGAAACAAAGTCGATTATATATATATAGGCGGGTTTTGGACAAAGCACAAAAATTCAGCTCCTCACACAAGAGGCCATAAACATGTAAAATCCCGACAAGTAAACTATTCAAACTTCCAAGCATGTGGATATTGCTTAAACATGTAATAGACACACAAGAAACAAAAATTGACTCAACCATAAAAAAGCGCAAATAGTAAGCGTCACTTCGCCAACAGTGCGTCACTTCGCCAAAGATCAAGTTAAGAAAGACAAATCATGCTTTGTGACACCCGGATCCTAACCACCTACCCACCCCACACTTAAACCATGCAATGCCCTCATTGCATTTTAATGAAAATCAAGTAAAAAGGGGGGTGAAATAGAAACTTCCTTAACCGAGCAAGTTTGGATCGAGCTCGGTGGGGTCCACTTAAGCATCTAAGCAATCCAAGCAAAAATCAAGCATGGCTTAGTTCTCCCAGCTCCATGAATGCTATTAGCTTATAAAATTGACAAAGGTTGGAGTCGAAAAGCCAAGAGAATATGTACATAAGTCAAAACAAAACGAAACTAAATAAGGGTGAAAAAGAACCAAAATACAACAAAATATATATTTTTTTAGTTTTTCAATTTTTCGTATGTTTTTGGATCTTTGTAATAAGAAAGAAAGAAAGTAAGAAATGTAAAAATAAAAGAAATAAACGAAAAGAACATGGGTTGCCTCCCAAGAAGCGCTTGTTTTACGTCACTAGCTTGACGAACTCCCTTTTTGTTCAAGGTGGAAAGAGAACAGGAGGATCCACCAAAACAATATCCTCCTTGTCGGGAGGATCCACTCTTTGGAACGTTCTCAGTGGGTAAAAAGCAACCGTTCTAAATGGGTAAATGAAACTCATCTCGACTAGGTCTTCGGGTGGAATGGTGGTTTTGAAGTGCCCCGAAAACTCGTCTAGGAAACGATAAGAATAATGGCCGGCTAGCTTGTTCAACCTTTGACTAAAAAATAGGGGAGGGAAATGATCTCTTTTGGTATCCGTATTTAACTTCTTAGAATCGATCAACATCCTCTATCTCGTTGTAGCCCTCGTGGCCAACAATTCTCCTTTTTCCTCCTCAAAAACGAACACGCTGCTCGTCTTTGGTACCAAATCAATGGGCTTCACCCACTCGCTTTTGTAAATCACAAACATCAAGCCCTCCAACAACAACCTCCAATTCCCGGCTTTCACTATCTCTTCAAGATGTGGGTTCAAAGGGGTTACTCCCTTAACAACTTCGGGTTTCCACCCAATAAAACTCTTAAGAACTTTAAGCACTTCAACTGTCCTCTCCTCCTCTTCTCTATTTGAATGGGCAAATATGATAATTGGCTTGCTCTCATCTTCCTCCAAATGGACATGCTTATCATCAACTATCCCCACATCCCCATCTAAAAAGTTGTCATTGCCCTCAACGACACATAAACAATCATTTTCACACAAGTTTTGGGCACATAGGGGCACAATGGACTCATCGTTAAGAAAAAGGGGCTCATCATCCTCACAACAATCTTTAGTATTGACTTCCTAGCCAACCTCCTTCTCAAGGCTCTTTTCCTTCATATAAGCTTGTTCGACCAATTCTCGGATCACATCCATATGTAACCACTCTTCAAAAGATATTTTTGAAGGAGAAGGCATAGGGGATTTAGAGGTTGGTGCCTTGTACGGGTTCGAAGACTTGTGGAGACCATCGGGAAGTTCCTTTGCCAACATGGGGCCCACGGGGGTGGAATCAAGAGGGGTAATAGCACTCAAAATAAAAACCACTTCCTCATCAGACGGTGGGACAACCGTATTATCAACCACCCCACCACTTCCAAGGACCATGACCGCAAGAGGATGCGAAGGTTGGCTTGGCAATTCGTCTTCCTCATTCGCTTGCTTCAACATATTATCATCAATTTCCAATTGCTGAATTGTAGTGCTTAAAATGTTGGTCGTAGTCTCGAGAGCATTGAACTTAGTATCGAACAAAGCCAACATGAAGGAAAGTGTTTGCAATTGTTGCAAAATGACCAAGAGATTCGGATCGGAGGGCGGAATAGGAGCATTCACCAGAATATGGAGGGTGGAGGGGCATTTTGGGCATTGGAGCTCACACCGTCGAACAACTCATACGGATCGGGATTTTGAGCACTATTGTTCGCACTAATCGGGGCGTAATTGAAATTATAAATATGAGGACCTCCATATGGACCAATATTCAGAGTGTGCATATTCAGAAAGTGATTGGGAGCACCATATCCTCCATACGGATCATTCGTACCCGTGTAGCCACTATACCCAACATGGTTTGCACCATGTCCTCCCATGTTGGGTTATCCATAGCCGATTCCACCATTGGAAACATGGTTTGAACCATGCCCTCCCATGTTGCCAAATCCATTATAACTCATTCCATTCCCAACATGGTTTGGACCATACCCTCCCATGTTGGGAATGCATTCACCATAGCCACAAGTACCTAACATACTTAGTAAAAACGCCAAATACAAAAGAAAGTTAGAAACACAAAGAAACTACAAGCAAATCGAAAGCCTTAACCAAGCCGAGTCGCAACGGAGCCATTTTAAAGTGTAGTTTTTAGTGGTTTTGAAAATAAAGGTTCATTTGGCTCGATATTATCAGATTTCAATTCTATTGAGGAATCAAAGTGTTTATATCTTGAAGAAATAAAAGGAAAATGAAAATAAAGAAATTAAACTAACTAAACTAAGCTAGGAAATGAAATTGCAAGTTGGCCGGATGCCTCGTCGTATGCCTCGAATATGAAAATGCAAGCAACAATGAAAATTAAGCAAAAACAATCAATGTTTCACCAAGTACAAGCATAAAAGCACAAGGTACAACCATGCTTGCATGAGCATAAAAACTTGATAATGAAAATTATCAAAAATCGAAAGCATGAATGGAAAGAGCAATGATAATTGAAGTCAAAGTTTAAAACTTTACGAGAAATAACGAGCAAGAAAGCATGGATCTAAGATTTAGCATGAAAAAAATGCATGAAAATAAAATCCTAAATAAAGCATATGAAATACTCAAAATAAAAATGATACATGACTCGATTTATGATCTAGACGTGTCACTCATCTAGATTCCATGGACGATTCACAAGATCTAGCAAGAAATCAAAGAGCTAAGGCAAAAGGCATAATATGAAGAACATGCATGAAATATATGGAATTACTTGAAATTAAACCAATCAGGGACTTGATCTATGATCTATATGTGTCACTTAACTAGATGCCATAACCAATTCACAAGATTAAACTATAATTCTAATACCTAAGGCAAAAGGCATAAAATGAAGAAGAAGCATGAAATTAAATAACAAAGCATAAAATTGAAAGAAAGCTTACTTGAATTAAAGGAAAAGAGTAACAAGTTTGAATTAAATTGCATCAAAATAAAATCCAAGGGAGTACTTGAATTCTTCTTGAGCTTACAAACCCAAGGAAAAGCTTGAAATTAAATCTAGAGAGAGAAAATAATCCCAAACTCAAGCTTGGGTTGGGAGGAGGTGTGATATTACAAAAATGAGAGTTGTGTGCTATTTATACTAGGTTTAATTGGGTTTAAAT
Organism: Phtheirospermum japonicum; assembly: GCA_014905375.1. Taxonomy (NCBI): domain Eukaryota; kingdom Viridiplantae; phylum Streptophyta; class Magnoliopsida; order Lamiales; family Orobanchaceae; genus Phtheirospermum; species Phtheirospermum japonicum. The sequence goes on from BMAC01000238.1 coordinate 1,409,704, forward strand.
GGGTCAAATTAGACTTAGAGGCTTGAAAATCCCGGGTTTGACCAAAATTGACCCGTGTTGACCACGATGGCTCAAGGTGGCTCGATCCCGGGCTGGGTCTTGGGTGCAAGGTGGCTGGAGCCTGGGCTGGTGTGTTGGCGTATTTAGGTGCTGCTTTAGGCCAGGTTGGGCACTGCATGGCGAGGACTTAGGCACGGATTTAGGCGTGAGAATGGGCGAGATGGCTCGGACACTGGGTAACCCAGTGTCAGCAAATCTTGGCAGGGCGGCACGGGCGCTGGCAGGTAGGCATGCGGGAGCTGCCGGGCACTGCGCTCGGACATTGGGTAAACCAGTGTCGGCAACGTACCCAGTGTCGGCGGTGCTGGCAGCTTCCTGGTCACGAGTTTAGGTGTGAAATTAGGCCTGTTTTTGAGCCTGGGGTGTTGGCGTGAAAATAGTCAAGCCTAGGCAAGGCTAGGCCACCATTCTAAAATGTTTGCCCATTTTGGAGAATCTTGGCACCCATTTAGACATGCATATAGGCAAGGCTAGGCTTGAGTTTTGGCCTCCATGTCTTAGCTTGAATTCATATTAAGCCACCTATTAAATGAGAATTTGAAATATCAAAACCCAAAAATTACACCAAACCTCCAATTAATTCAAGTCATTTAACCTAATTAGATATAAAATTAACAAGAAACACGAAAAACAACAAAACGAGAAAAACAAACGAATAACCTAACAAAACTCGATTAAAAACTACTAAAACTAACATAAAATCCTAATAAAACACGATAAAAATACCACAATTACATGCAAAACACCACTATACTACTATCTGAACCGCTAAGGAACGACAGAGAGATTCAGAGAAGAGTAACGGTGAGCTTAACGGTTCCTTTGACCGTTAGCATAATCGTTAAGAGATGACTGCAAGGGTTATATGTGAGGCCGATAACAAAGGTTTTGACTTTAACGGTGCAATAAAAGGTCCCTTTACAGTTATATCAACCGTTAGGGGGCTGCAGAGAGATGTTAACGATAGGCTTAATGGTGGTAACCGTTAGCTTGGCCATTAAGGAAAGATAGAGACTTTCAGGAAGAGGTTAACGGTCGCGTTAGCGGTTACCCTGAGCGCTAAGACTACTACTAACGGGCCCAAATTAATAATTCTTAAGGAAACTTGTGCTCCAAGTTTTGGGAAACTATATATACCCTCTTATAATTCGTTTAGGGTACGATTTTACATGACTTTACACCTTCCTAGGGTTATGAGACGCAGAGAGAGCCCGTTTTCATTGCCCGTTAAGTAGATAGAAGATCGAGATTGAAGATCCAAGTTCATGAGTTCCAAGCTCCTTTCTTTTGTTCGTGGATTGCTCTTCGATCAAGATTATCGTTCTTTCTCAGAATAGCTGGAGATTCACTGCTTTTTCTAGATTTAATAAGTACTCTAAACCTTTTTAATTGATTTCTAGTTTAGTTTTCCGTTACTTTCAATTTTTAGATAATTGTTCTTTATTTTCGATCTTGAATATTTTATGCTTGATACTTTGGATTCCATAGTTAATATAGTTCGTAATCTTTCAACTTTCAATTTTGTTTCTTTCATTTATGCAGGGTGATTATAGTGATAATTTATTCATGCTCTTTTATTGCTTTTTAATTTCCAAAACCCTAGTTCATAGCTTTAGTTATTCAAGTCTTTTAAATTCTAGTTTAAGATAATTAGTTCAAGTTAATTAGTTTTAAATAATTGCTCTTGCTTTTTCAATATTTAATTTATAAAATCAAAACAAACAAACCCCCCCTCAATTATACATATTCATGTGTGACTTTGTGATTAAACAAACATCCAAGATTCCGATTGCTTGTTCCTCGAGACTCGATTCGGTTTAGACTTACCAACCTACAAGCGAACTCGTACTCTTGTTAGCGGACTTAAACGTTTGAAAAACATATTTATAAAAGTAGGTACGAAAAGTCTGAATCAAAATTTTGGTGCCGTTGCCAGGGATTAACGCAAAGGTTTTTAAGATGTTTGTTCGTATTACTTTTTATTTATCCGTCTATTTGTATAATTGAACCTAGGACACATTTTTCTATTCGGTACGTTTGATCTGTTGTTGAGTGCATGCAGGGTAGACGATTTCAACTAGATCTTGCCCCATTCATTGGCAACATTCATCGTTCCAATCACGCAAGATCAAATTCCATTCCCGTTCCTGCAAGTGATTCTTCCATCACTACTGATCTTGTTTGCAACGAGATTCTTCAAACCATGTCAAGAGGAGCGAATTCTGTTCATATTGAGAACAACGATGATGAGCCACCCAGACGCCCTCCACTCCACAATAAAGGAGAATACGATAGCGAGCCAATTCATTTCGGAGGTCCGGTACAACCCAGAGCTTATTTGGAAGACCTCCAGCGGAATATGGTGAACAGAAATGAGGACAGTGATGGATATAGAGAGGGAGTGAGGGATAGTCAGCGCAACCAGAATGACCGTTATAACTTTGATGAGAATGAAGATTATTATGCGAGAGCTAATGACAAAGATAGATATCCGAGAGGTGCACGCGAGCGTTGAAAGTGCAATTTGGCATGCCCACAGATTGGCCCTTACAGTTCTGCTATCATTTTGAGATGGACTGCCAAAGACTTTGAGTTCAAATCGCACCACATTACCCAGCTTCCGACATTTCATGGTCATGCTCATGAAGACCCGTTGTCATTTGTACGGGAGTTTTATGCTGAAGTTAGTAGAGTTCTGGCCCTGGGACTTCATCATGATGAGTTATAAATGATATGTTTCTCAAGCACCCTGAAGGATAAAGCTAAATCTTGGCTTCTCTCTATAGAGCCGAGATCACTCACAAACTGGGATATGATTTACAAGAAAATCGTGAACCAGTACTACTCATCCCAGATGACGGGGGCACTAAAGAGGCAAATCGCAAATTTTAATCAACAAGATGGGGAGCTATTCCACGGGGCATGGGAGCGCTACAAACAACTGTTGCAAGCGTGCCCACATCATAACAACACCCCTGGTATGGTTAATCATTTTTTCTATGAAGGGTTGTCCCAAATATATAAAACTCAAGTTGAGATGGCATCCGGAGGAGATTTTGGAGAATTGAATGCTAAGCCACAAAGAGGGTATTGGAAAGATGAGCGTAAAATCTTGAAAAACAAGTTCTCATCCCCGAAAGTTAAAAGTAAACGAAGTTTCTGTAATGCCAAAGGAAGAAGACAAGAGAGTCGAGGAAGTGACAAAGACATGGTCTCCATGAAGGTCGAATTCGCTAGCATAATTTCTTCGAAGAAAACCATTGAAGTGTGTGCTCAATGTGGAGCACCAGGTCATTTAGAGAATATGTGTACGGTGACATTTGAAAAAGGGCAACAGGAGGATGTTAACGCCGTTCAGAACTATCAGAATCAACCATCTAATCCCGGACAGAAATTTAAAAAGAATTATAATCCTTATTCGAACACATACAACCCAAGGTGGCGTGATCACCCAAATTTCAATTATGGTCCTGGGAACCCGAACCATATGTCGTCTCCTCCACAAATAGACCTACAGTACCTTCCCGCAACTCCACCTAGCGAATGCCCACTGAAGGGGCAAGCACATACTCCCGTAAAATTGGACGATCAATTATTGGTGTGGCAGCAAAATTAAGTCACGGAGACCATTCACAATCGAGACGGACTTGCGCAATAGGCTGTGCAGATAAATGGCCTAAATGTGAAGATGGGTGATCTTTCCAAGACTATACAACAAAATCATAAGAGCATTCAGAATATTGAGGCAACGATGGGTCTATTGGCGGCCACTATGGCAAAATTATTAAACGAGAAAAGGAAATTTCCAGGTCAAGCAGAGTAGGCCAATGTTGTTCATCTTCTCTGAAGTGGCAAAAAGATTGATAATGGCATAATAGGGTAAGACAAAGAAGAAGTAGTGGTTTCCAAAAATCCGATGTCGGCTCCACTAAAAGAAGACATGACGAAGCCAGTAGACCAGATGCACAAATCACCTAATCGTTATGTCCCCAGGTCCATGAAGGGGACAATTTTTCACCAAGCTACCACACAGATGCCGATTATCTAGTCCAAACAATCATCGAAAGCTACACACTAGAGAGGTTACCGACCATGATTCGGGATACAGTCCCTTTTCCCAGTAGCCTACGAACAGCAAAGGAGAATAAATAATTCATGGAACTTTACAATTTGCTGAAAAACGTTAATATCAACCTTCCCATGTTAGATGTAATCAAAATAATGCCATCTTATGTGGAATTTTTCAAAGAACTTGCGTCAAGAGATAGGCGTTTGGCGGAGAACCAGCAGATGGCATTGACAAAAGAAGTGAGTGCAATTCTCAAGAACCTATTGCCACCTAAGGGAAAGGGTCCTGGGAGTTTTTGTATCACTATTTCACTCAGGAATGGGCAAACAGCGCAAGGGATACTTCACCTTGGCGCCAGCATTAATTTGATGCCATATGCTCTCTATAAGTAATTTGATCTCGGGACGATAAAGCCAACCACAATGCGACTCCATTTGGCGGATCGATCAATCAGGCAGCCTTTGGGTATTGTTGAAGATGTTTTGGTGCAGGTTGGTGAGCTTGTGGTTCCAGTCAATTATGTTATATTCAATGTTGGTGAAGTGCCGGATGGAATTAAAGAACATACCATTTTGTTAGGCCGCCATTTATGCCTACTTCCCATACATTGATTGATTTGAATAAAGGGAGGATAACCTTGTAAGTTTTGGGCGAATCAGTAATGTTTTCACTTAAAGATATCCATAATACTCCTTCTGCTTACATGCGACATGAGTGTTCATTTGTTGATCCGATTGCGTCATGCATCCATGAGCTTAAAGAAATTACCATTTTAGACGAGTCACACATAGATGACGACGAGGAATTTTCGAATGGGAAGGAGGTAGCCGAATTACTGGGAATTGATCTGAGTGAAATTGTAGATGAATTTGAAGATTTTGATGTTGTATTGTGCGAGATGTCTAACGCACCTGAGCTCGAGCCAAAAGTGGAGTTGAAACCACTACCAAGTCATTTAAAGTATGTTTTCCTCGAGCCCAATAAAACAAGATCCGTCATCATATACTCAGCATTGACAGGAAATGAGGAAAGGGAGCTGATTGTGGTGTTGAGTAAGTATAAAGAAGTCATAGGATGGAGCATCAGCGACATCAAAGGGATTAATCTTGTTACTTGCATGCACCGGATCGAGCTCGAACCTAATGCGAGGCTGGTAAGAGACGGCCAAAGAAGATTGACGCCAACACTTTATGAGGTAGTGAAGAAGGAGATCTTAAAACTAACGAAAGAAGGGATTATTTGTGCGATCATCGAAAGCAAATGGGTGACCCCAGTGCATGTGGTTCCAAAGAAAGGGGGCATCGCCACAATCAAAAATGAAAAAGGAAAGATGGTCCTGATGCGACTAACGACTGGGTGGCGCATGTGTATCGATTATAGAAAGCTAAACGCAACCACTGGGAAAGATCACTTCCCCTTACCGTTCAATGACCAACTCCTCGACAAGATCACTGGACTCGAATTTTATTGCTTCTCGGATGGCCTGTCGATCTATTATCAAGTAGCTATTGCCCCAGAGGACCAGAGCAAGACGATATTTACGTGCATGATTAACATGAATTTATCTTGATTTTAGTTAGTTTTTCTTATTGTTTTCGGTGAAAGTTGGATAGATTGAGCACATTTTCGTATTTTCTTATCTCCAACTTTTTTTTATCATATTTTAATTATAATTAATTAATTTTATGTTTATTTTAGGTATTGTAGTTTGGACTTAGTCAAGGATAGGCAAACGAGTAGAGTTTCAGCGAAAACGGGTCGCGATTTGAAGAATTAGAAACTGCCGACTTTCTATAACGGTTATTCCATCTGGAACCGTTATAGTAGCCTCCAGACCAAGCCTGCCAACTGCAGCCCGTGTAGACCAGTTTATGTCGGTCGACGCAAGAACCGATGTCGATCGACGCACTTGCCCACAAAACTCTTTGTAGCATCGACCAGTTCGCGTCGGTCGACGCAAGAACTGACGTCAATCGATGCCGTGAAACGCATTTTTTAGGTTTTCTTGCTGCCCAAGACTTCCCACAACTATAAATACCCTATGTATTTTGGATTTTTACATACATTATCATATTTCTAGGGTTTCTAAAGCCTCTTAGGGGCTGACAACCCCAACGAGTGCCGTTTATTTTCTTAGTTTCTCTTTAAATTTCTTAGTTTTAAATCTCTAGCTTTAGATTAGTTTAGATTAGTTCTTAGATAGATTACACTCAAGATCTTGACACCAAAAACGCTGTTTTTCGTCATAGTTTAATTAGTAAGTATTTATTTTCTTATGCTCTTCAATTTAATTATTTTAATTAAGAATTATTGATTCCATGATGAATCTTTCTTATGATTGTGTTGGGATTATGATGTTGAGATTGATGATTATTGGTAGCTAGATCTAATGGGTCTAGAGCCTAGATTCATTGTGAACCATCAATTGGGTTTTCCCAGGCGATCGTGGAGACGAATCAAAGCTCTAGAACCCTAGTTTTCTTAAATTATTTTAAAGTCTTTAAAATTAATTGCTCATAATTAAAATTAATCTTTAGTTTTAGTTAATTAATTCATAGTTTAGATAATCTTTAGATTTAATTAATTAGTTCATAGTTTAATTAATCCTTAGATTTAATCTATTGCTCTTAGTTTAATTAATCTCTAATTCTTAAAACATCAAAACAACCCCCCCCCCCCCCCCCCTGTCCGTGTGTTTAGATTAGTTTTATTTTTATTATTTTCTTATTCATTAAAACAAACAGAAGAGGAACTTTCGAATCTAACTTTCCTTTGAGATCGACACGAGTCAACTTACCCACCTACAAGTGATCACGTACTCTTGCGGGCGAACTTTTTAAAATTGACAACTTTAAATAAAAATAGGCGCGAAAAAGTTCAAATCAGTGCCCCTTTGGCACGTTTGCCTTCTGGAGGATGCAATTCGGCTTATGCAATGCCCCAGCAACATTCCAAAGATGTATGTTATCCATTTTCACTGACTTCATAGACGACTTCCTTGAGGTATTTAGGGATGATTTTTCAATCTATGGTTCATCTTTTGAGATTTGTTTGTCCATTTTATCTAGGGTGTTAGAACGTTGTATTGAGAAGAGTCTTACGTTGAGTTGGGAGAAATCCCATTTTATGGTCAAGAGTGGTACCGTTTGGGTCATGTTGTTTATAGAAAGGGATTGGAAGTGGATAAAGTTAAAATTTATGTTATTGAAGGTCTTCCACCCCCTCGTGATGTTAAAGGTGTACGGATTTTTCTTGGACACGTGGGTTTTTGTAGGCGATTCATTAAAGATTTTTCAAAAATTAGTCGCCCGCTGTTTAAACTACTAACTTTAGATATTCCTTTTGTGTTTGGTGAAGCTTGCATGAATGCATTTAATTTACTTAAATAAAAGCTTACATACGCACCTGTTGTTGTTGCCCCAGATTGGACCCTATCATTTGAAATCATGTGTGATGCGTCTAATGAGGTTGTGGGGTCCGTTTTAGGGCAACGTGTAGATAAATTACTTAGGGTTCTACACTATGCTCGTTATATGTTAAACGATTTCCAACGTAGTTACACCACCACTGGAAAAGAAGTACTAGCTGTTGTGTTTTCACTAGATAAGTTTTGATCTTATATTTTAGGAGCAAACGTAATTGTTCATACTGATCATGCTGCATTGCGCCATTTATTTGCTAAACCTCAAAGTAAACCACGCCTTATTCGATTTTATTATTGCAAGAATTTGATGTAGAAATTAAAGATAGGCGTGGTTATGATAATGTGGTAGCTGATCACTTATCTAGGATGGTAATTGAGAATGATGTGAATGAGCATATTATGATTGATGATTTATTTTCCATATGAGAATGTTTATGCTCTCGAGAATTTAATTACTCCTTGGTATGTTGACGTAGTGAATTATCTTGCTTGTAATATTATGCCTGACCATTTATCCTACCAAGAACGGAAGAGATTCTTTTATAAGTGCAGGAGTTACTTTTAGGATGACCCATACGTGTTCAAACGCTGCAAGGATGGGTGAGCAGAAGATGCATCCTTAATGATGAAATGTCAAGTATCCTGCATTGTTGCCATGATCTTAGAGGGCACTTCGGGTCTCAAAAGACGGAATTTAAAGTTCTTCAATCCAGATTCTATTGTCCAACCTTATTTGCTGACGCATACGAGTGTTTTAAGATGTGTGATAATTGCCAACGAACTGAAAATATAGGTAAGAGAGATGAGATGCCATTATTGCCCAATCAAGTGGTAAAGACTTTTAATGTTTGAGGCATTGATTTCATGGGACCATTTCCCAAGAGTGGCAATTTTGAGTACATTCTGGTAGGATTCGACTATGTATCCAAGTGGGTAGAGGCGATTCCAGCACGCAAGTCAAATGCCGAGATAGTGCTTAAGTTCTTGCAAGAGAACATCTTCAGCAGCTTTGGAGTCCCAAAAACAATAATAAGTGATGGTGGAAGTCACTTCTGCAACCGAGTTTTTGAAAGGTTGATGACTAAATATGGGGTTCAGCACAAAGTAGCCACTCCATATCATCCTCAAACCTCTAGACAAGTTGAAACCAGTAATCACCAGTTAAAGATCATCCTTGAAAAGAGAGTAGGGCCGAATAGGAAGGATTGGGCGAGGGAACTTATTGATGCATTGTGGGCGTATAGAACAACATATAAAACAGTGCTTGGTATGAGTCCTTTCCGCCTTCTCTATGGGAAGGCGTGCCTTTTCCAGTCGAGTTAGAGCACAGAGCAAGTTGGGCTATTCGTAAGCTGAATATGAATTACCATGAAGCAGGCAAGTATAGGAAGCTAGAGCTGACCGAGCTTGAAGAAATCAGAAACAAAGCATACGATAATGCTTGGAGGCAGAAGAAAATGATGAAGGAAAGTCACGACCATAAGATTGTTGATAAACAGTTGGAGGTTGGAAAGTTAGCTTTGCTCTATAATTCTAGATTCAAGTTATTTCTAGGTAAGCTCAAGTCGAGATGGAGTGGGCCGTTTGTGATTGGAGAGATAAACAATCTTGGATCGGTCACTTTGTATGATGAGAAGAGGGATTCAACTTTTCAAGTCAAAAAACACCGTGTGAACTTTATCGTGATGGGATGATGACAATCTAAGATCGTGAAGTGGTGGAGTCGATAGATCCACCTCGAGCTAAAAGTTAATTGTTAGAGTTCTCATCGAGCAAGCAACATTAAACGACACTCTTCTTGGGAGGCAACCCAAGTTTTTGTATTCTTTTCTTCTCTCTTTTATTTTCTTTTGACTTTTTATTTCTTTTGTATCATGTATATGTCATTTGATTTAGTTAATTTGCGTGGTACGTTGATGCGTATGTTGATGTGCAGAAAAAGATGAAAATTTTGCCAATTTCGGAGACCTAGCGGTGGGTTAGCGGTAACTATAATCGTTAACCCTACCGTTAGCATCTTCTCCAGTCTTAACGATGAAGATCGACCACTAAACCTACCTCTAGCTGCAAACAGAGGGGATTTAATGGTGGAATTAGTGGTGTCTACAACCGCTAAGGCCACCGCTAGCGAGAAATAGTGAGTTTTAACGGTGGACCTAGCGGTGGCACTAACCGCTAAGGCCACTGCTAGCGTGTTTTTGCAGGTCCTTACGATGCAAGCTGGCCGTTAATCGAACCGTTAGCCACCTTCAGAGATACTTAATGGTTGACCTAGTGGTAAGCCTTACCGCTAGCTTGGTAAAAGATTCAGATTTTTGGAGATTTTATGGGCTGAGATTTTTAGGAACTCTTTCCCACAAGGTAAGTTTTATTATGGTAAGTATTGGGGTGAATTTTGAGTTAATTAAAAGTCTAGATCTATTTCCTTTTGAGAGTCTTGTTTTGATTAGATGAGCTTTATTAAATCCTACCTTATTTAGATTTAGAGAGAATCTAGGACTATTATTTTCAAAACCAATAATTCCTATATAAACCCCCATTGAGAACTCCAATATTCATAAATCCTTAAAGCTCTTGCCACATCTTGATCACCTCCTGACACCAAATTTTATCATTAACCTCGTAACCGAGGATGAAGCGGATCCGTCCATCACCTACGATTTGAGCACGGGTGGGTGAGAAGAAAAGAATATGAAGAAACCGTGGAGGAGTTGCAGAATCAATTGGACGAAACTAACCAAGAGATTCAAGATTTGAGGTCTGAGAACACCGACCTTTTGTTCGATGAAGCATCATTTGCTTTTAATATTGCAAGATTGGAGGATCACTTGGAGGAAGCGAACGCCAAGATAGCTTAGTCAACTTCCCATATCAACGACCTCCTGTTTGAGAATAACAATCTTCTGCTCAACGAAGCAATACATCTTTTTAACATAGCCAAGATGGAGGAACTTCTGGTAGAGGCTGATGCAAGGATCGACGAACTCGAAGATTTAGACCATGGACCAAACTAATACTATAGCTCTAGAAGAATAAACCTCTATGATGTTTAGAGCAGCTAGTTCTAGTCAACAGTATTTATTTTATTTTTGAGTCTTTATGATTGTTATCCTATTTATCTAGTTTTTTTTTGTTATTTCTTATTTATGTTCGATGTTTTCTGCTCACGATTTGCTATAATAAATTTTTTAAGTTCGTACGATTTGATGTTCTTATTTATTTTACGCTCGAACGATTTAATTTTTCGTGAGTTTTGCATTTTCAAGTACTTAGCGGTAACAGCAACCGCTAAGGCTACCGTTAACACCAAACAGAGCGTCCTAGCGGTAAGGGTTATTGGTAACCCCAACCTCTAAGGTAGTTGCTAATGCGTTAAAAGCCTGGCCTGACACAGTAATAATAAATTCAAAGAAATCGGGGCTTTTGTACTTTTTTCCAGCTCTACCACCAATTCACGTTCCGAGCGCACCTATCAATCGCTAACTTATGAACTCATCAACCCAACTACAATTCTGCTACAAATATCAACCCACCGCAAATACAAGCCGCAATCTAGCAAACCCAGCAAACACCGACATTCATTGGCCGCATTTCGGTCATACTCTTTTTCTTGAAGCTACGGCACAAGATGGGGCCATCTTCTCGGCAATTCGGTAAGAGTGGCTCGCCTTGAACTCAAATTGAACTATTTTGGTTGAGTTGAAGGTTGGGATTGAGAAATTTGGGTTGAGTTTTGGTTGAAAATGCCGGCGAGAATTTCTACATGCCAAGTGTTCGACGACAGGTTAGCGGTAATAGCTAACGGCCACCCTTACTGCTAACCATGACCGCTAACTTCTTAGCGGTTAGACCTAACAGTTGCCTCTACTACTAATGTAACCGTTAGCAGCTACTGTCCGGTGGATTTTTTTGATCTTTTTCCACCGACTGGGGTCGCATTCCGGCCCAAATCTAGCCATAGTTCGGCAACTACTACTCCGCCGAAACCCGACAATCCGACTAATTTTGAGGCACAATCCACCCATTTGCATTTGTTCAAAAACCAAAACCATGCCGTCGTCTCAATCACCGAAAAGATGAAAGAATGTCGAAAAGAAGGTGGGGGCCAAGTTTAAGATTTATGATGACGAGCTCAACCTATATAACTCTTTGATAAACCGGATGATCATCCGTCCGATGGTGATCGACATCGAGTATTGGATCGAGATGGCCTAGAGAAATGACCGTTGGCTGAGCACTTCATGCACTATATTCGGGACCTCGGCTGCGTTAAATGGGCTCGAATTCTGTTAGAAGAGTTTTCGTGGTGTTGAAATATATCAACGGGTTCTTGGCTTGGTATTATCGGAAATCGATTCAATTGAAGGTTTCAATGTGTTTCAAGCTTGGAAAATAAAAGGAAAATGAAAATAAAGAAATTAAAATAGCTAAACTAGACTAGGAATTGAAATGCAAGAGGGTAGGATGCCTCGTCAGATTCCTTAATATGTAAATGCAAGCAATTAATGAAAATAATCAAGAAAATACAAAGTTTCACCAAGTACAAGCTTGCATGCACAAGGTACAACTATGCATAAAATCCTAAATAATGAAAATTAGCAAAAATTGAAAGCATCAATGGAAAGAGCAATAAAAGTTGACATGAAATTTCAAAACTTTAAGGAAAATAACAAGCAACGAAGTTTAGATCTAGGATTTAAGCTAAAACTATGCATGAAAATAAAAATCAAAATAAAGCATAGAAAAAAAATTTAAAATCATGACGATCCAAGACCATCTACAATCTAGATGTGTCACTCACCTAGATTCCATAGCCAATTCATAAGTTTCATCATGAATTAAAGGTGCTAAGACAAAAGGCATAAAATGAAGAACAAAGCATGGAAATGAAGAACAAGCATAGAAATAAAGCATAAAACATGAAATTGAAAGGAAACCTACTTGAAATAAAGGAAAGAGTAGCAAGCTTGAATTAAATTGCATCAAAAGTAACAATCCAAAGGAGTATTTGGATTCTTCTTAGGCTTACAAACCCAAGGCCAAGCATGAAAGTAAATCTAAATCTAGAAAAGAAATTACATCAAAGCTTGAATTTGAATCTAAAACCTAAGAAAAGAGAAAATTATCAAGAGCTTGTGAGTAATTTGATCCCAAACCCTAGCTTGGGTTGGGAGGGGAGTTATCTCTTCAAAGGAGCAAGGTGTGGACTTTATATACTTGTTTGTAGGGGAAAAAACGTCCAAAAATGTTCAAAATGGCCGAACTCCCAGCAACGCAGTCGATCGACTGACAAAGCAGTCGATCGAATGCCCCTCCTCGAACAGACAACTCTCTGTCCGACAGATGATCGATTGAAACCCAGTCGATCAACTGCGAAATATACGGAATTATCCGATTATGTCTTCATATGAAATGTATAACTTTGTTTTGGATATCATATGGCTTTTGAATTGTGTCATTTGGAATTTTCCTCCGAGAGTTATGGGCTCCGCACCAAAACCTTCCACAAGCGAGGTGACGACGAACTGTCTCCACTTAAAGCTGCTTTTTACCATTCTTAGACTCAAAATTTGGAATTTTTGTAAACACAAATGTTTTAGAAAATTCTCTAAGCTTTCCAATGGTATAAGGTGGGCGCAAATGGCACAAGTTTGTTTGGAGTTATGGATGTATTACGACAACTGAGACATCCACCGAGCGAATATAATCCTTTTAGCCACCTACAAAACAAGAATTCAAGCTTTAAACCCCAAAAATAGCGCAAACACCTCACACTTCGTACTCTTTAAAGTCAAAAAGAAGATCAATGAGAAAAGTCTTAAAACCTAATGAAAAACAACTCGAAACTACTAGACACGACGCTAAACTCTAACTAAAAATAATAGGAAAAACACAACAATTACATGCAAAACAGATTCAACTCCCGACCAATTAGAAATTGATGCTCGAATTCTACTCAACCTTCGAGATTTTGGCTGAATTCACACTTATGTGTCGGTTCGGGGGCAAGGAACATCATTTCAATGCCGACGCAATAGAGTCGGAATTCGATATCAACGGGAAGATGACCTTCGGCGAGCGCGACGACGCCTACAATGAGAGAAGTTTTTAGGAGGAGATTAAGCTCCCGGGGGTCGAGGCACGAAACCAGTACCCTCTGACCTTGGTCTAGGACAATGCCCTCTATGCGGTGTATCATTTATTTTCCCGCTGCGTGCTCGGCAAGGAGGAGCCGACACTTTTGAACAAGTATGAACTATACGCATTTTGGTGCATGAAAACGGGGAGGCCAGTTCAGGTATACCCCCAGATTATGCGCAGCATCTGGAACGTCAGTAAGATGGGAAGCGAGAGGCCTGTTCCGATGTCCCATGGTACCTTCATCACTAGCCTCACTACGATGATCGATTACAAGTTGAAAAAGGATGACGTGAGCCATGACCCTCAGACGTTGGTTTTCATGTCCAAGGTGGTGCGAGTGCCGGGTAAACAAAAACGGATAAAGATGAAAGTGACAAAGCTGTGGGAGTATAGAGTGGGAGGAGAGGAGGACGAGGATGCAAGCCAAGCAGGGACGGGAAAGGATGCTGGTACTGATACTGGGACCCATGCTAGTTCCGATTACGGGACGGCAAGCGGATCGTCGCATTTTTGAAGGGCCGTTTTGATGCTTATTTGGTCGACTATGCAGGATTCAAGACGAACTTCTACGATCGTCTTTTGGTTGTCAAGGATAACACTCGTTCGGCGAGGGAGGATGCTCACTATGCTTGCGAGGTTGGAGATAGGAACAATGAGCTCCTATCGACCCTGACAGCAGACTTCACCAAGTTCAGGATGGGCATGATGGATCGCTGGCCGCCTGCTCCTCCTCCGGATTCAATGGATATAGTTCCATATCAAGGCCCATATCATAACATGCCACCGGGCATTTGAGCGAGGGAAGTCATTGGTTGTTGTTGTATCTATTTATCATTTTCTGTTTTCTTTTTGAAAAAAATCAAAAATAAATCGAAAATTCAAGAAAATCCAAAAATATTAGTTCGTTTGTTAGTTTATTTTTGTAGTTTGGTTCAAGACAATCGAAATCACGGAGTTCGAGACAAAGGATGATTGCGCAGCTCTTCGTACGGCAACTCGACTATTTTGGTCTTCAGGGACGTTTTCTTATTCTTTTCTTCCTTTTCTTTTCATATGTATTGTGTCAATACGAAGATTGCCGAATTTTTAGAGAGGGGGAGGGTGATACGAGCAGTGATTGTATTGATATAAATTGTGTTATTTGAATTTGTGGTCTGTAATAATTTTTAATTAAACATGATTGATTTCTATTTCCTGCGCTTGATTGTGTTTGTCTGGTTTATCCTGTCAAAATTGACTATGTGTGATTTGAGGTTCTTGTCTTTTGAGCGTGTATAAGTGTATAAATTTTTCAAAATTATTACTTTTATATATTGTAAAATGCTACTTGGACGCAAATGATTTCGTAAAAACCTTAAAAGCAACATCACTTCAAGTCTTTTAATCCTAAAGACTATGAGTAGCCTGAGTGTTTATCATCTTTGCATGTACTTGAGTGAGTTTTGTTTTGAGATCTCTTTAAAATCGCTGTGTGTAGTTAGCTTTGATTATGATGATTAGGCACAGATATTACCTTTATTCTGGCCATATCCAGATATATCAGCCACTATAAATTCTGAATGAGCCCCTCATAGCCAAATATCCATTTCCTATAGCTATGAGTGTTTATGAGTTAACTCCTACGACATTAATAGTGTGGGGTAAGAGTTAGTTATTTTCTTGGTTATTTCTGTTTTCGAGTTACGATCAGGGATTTATGAAAACGTTGTAATAGCGTTATGGATCACCATCCTTCAAAAAAAAAATAAGAAAAAAAAGAAAAAAAAAAGAATAAAAAGGATGGTGAATCTTGTTGAGTTGTTGCCTATACTTATACAGACTTTTGTTTAGTATTATTGATTTTCTTATGACGCCTAATGTTTAAGAGGAAAGAGTTGAGTTTCAAATAAAAGATGTGTATCATTAAGCTTCTAAATTTTCTAAGTGGTTTATTCAGAAGTTGGTTTTGGGTTTCGAGTTGAGAAATGGCCTAAGTATAAAGACTACGTTATGAGAGTTAAGTGAGGTTTCATTTGAATGAGGTGAAGCACATTGCTTCGTGATTAGAATAGTATAGTGAGTTATTGATCACGTTAGATCGTGAGTTAGCCACACAACTTATATATCCCATACCCATCCAAAGAGCCTACATTACAACCCGCAAAGACCTTTTCCGATTCTTTGTTAGTTACATACTTAAACGCGGTGGAGAAGTTTTTGATTTTCAGTCTTGTTTATTGTGCATGTATTATGATGATTTGAGCGTATACACGTCCCCATAAAAATTTCTTGAGTGCTTTGAGCGTACACATATATATTACCCTTTGTGAGGATGCATGATTTTGTTTTTGGAGCGACAATGTAATAATGGTCTAGCGTCTGTGTATGCGTTACAGTTATCTATATTTTTAAAATTATGTAGCACGGCACGACTCTTTACTTGAATTTATCTCCATACTTGTTACTCTTTAGAATTATCGTTTGTTCGAGGATGAACAAACCAATAAAGCATGGATTAGTTTATTAACAAGAATTTATCTTGATTTTTGTTAGAGTTGTAGCTACTTTTTGTTATTAATTTCGGTATAAGTTGGATAGATTAAGCATATTTTCGTATTTTTGTATCTCCATCTTATTTTACCGTGTTTTGATCATAATTGATGCAATTGGGAGATTATTCTCTATTTTTCCCCATACAGTTAAGTAGCCAAGGAAGATCGGTGCTGAAGAGATATAGTTTGAAGACCGTTGCAAGAACCGAGAGACAAAAACGAGCGAATCGGCGAAGAAGTAGCAATTATTACTAGTTAACGATAGCTCTAACCGCTAAGGCTATCGCTAAACCCTAGCAGCCACTATACCACTATCTAGACCACTAAGGAATGACAGAGAGATTCAGAGAAGAGTAACGGTGAGCTTAACGGTTCCTTTGACCATTAGCACAACCGTTAAGAGACAACTGCAAGGTTTAACAACGCAATTAATGGTCCCTTTGAAGTTAGATCAACCGTTAGGGGGCTGAAGAAGGATGTTAACGGAATGCTTAATGGTGTCCTAAACGTTATCTTGGTCGTTAATAATGGATAGAGACTTTCAGCAAGAGGTTAACGATAGCGTTAGTGGTTACCCTGATTGCTAAGTCTACCGCTAACGGGCCCAGATTCATAATGTTTAAGGAAACTTGTGTTCCAAGTTTTGGGAAACTATATATACCCTCTTATAATTCATCTAGGGTACGAATTTACACGACTTTACACCTTCCTAGGGTTCTGAGATGCAGAGAGAGACCGTTTCCATTGCCCGTTACATAGATAGAAGATCGAGATTGAAGATCCAAGTTCACGAATTCCAAGCTCCTTTCTTTTGTTCGTGGATAGCTCTTCGATCAAGATTATCGTTCTTTATCTGGAATAGCTGGAGATTCACTACTTTTTCTAGATTCAATAAGTACTCTAAACCTTCTTAATTGCTTTCTATTTTAGTTTTCCATTACTTTCGATTTTTAGATAATTGTTCTTTATTTTCGTATTTTGAACTTTTTATGCTTGATACTTTGGATTCCATAGTTAATTTAGTTTGTAATCTTTCAACTTTCAATTTTGTTTCTTTCATTTAAGCTTGGTGATTATAGTGATAATTTATTCATGCTCTTTAATTGCTTTTTAATTTCCAAAACCCTAGTTCATAGCTTTAGTTATTCAAGTCTTTTAAATTCTAGTTTAAGATAATTAGTTCAAGTTTATGAGTTAATAATTGCTCTTGCTTCTTCAATTTTTAGTTTATAAAATCAAAACAAACAACCCCCCCTCCCCTCAATTATACATGTTCATGTGTGACTTTGTGATTAAACAAACCAAGATTCCGATTGTTTGTTCCTCGAGACTCGACTCGATTTAAAATTACCAACCTAAAAGCAAACTTGTACTCTTGCGAGCGGACTTAAGCATTTGACAAACATATTTATAAAAGTAGGTACGAAAAGTCTGAATCAGCTAGCTTTGGGGAATTCAGTTATTTGTAGTTTTATCCTCTCTTTATTTTGGCCTCCTAGACTCTCGGCTCGTAATTGGAGAATTGCTTCTCCATACCTTTTTACTTTTGGGTGTCAAAATTTACCTTCACCTCCACGCTTGCTATGGAAATTGATTGGCATTTTTATGTGGAATGCCTCTCGTAATCATTGGGCTATAATCTTATGATCACATGAGGTTGTGAAAATAAGTCTTCTAGTCTCATTTTCTTGCGTGAATCTTTTAAATATATGTAGAAAATTATTTCTTAATAAATATCTGCTATCGTATCATGGAAATAGATTGGTGGAGTATTGATCTTGTACCATGGAATACCATTTTCTTCTTCTATCGTCTTTTCCTCCTACTTGATCCCTCTTTTAAGGATAAGAATCCTTTTAGAGAAATATCTTCCCGCCACTGAGGATAATTCTTCTTCCATTATTTTAGGGAAGACTTCTGGTTTAGTTGTACAGATCCCTGCGTCTGAATCAATGTAGGCTACAAAATATTATGCACGATATTGTTCATATATCATTCCAACAAGAATGTATATGGAGAATGAACTGGTGCTCATCTAATTTTTTTTATCTTTTTCACCTACTGTAAACTCCATTTCATCTCTCAATATATCCCAATGTTTATACTCCTCGAGAAATCCCAAACCTAGAGTTAGCTTCTCTGGGATTCTTCCTGCGCTACCCTCAATCACCATTTCAATTCCTCCGATCTTGAGGATTCCTTGATATCTTCCTATGAAAGGTTGTTGTAAGTGATATAGTACATCACAAGAAATAGGTTATCTTTCTGTGTAATGTCGAATATCACTTCTATACCTCTCCATCCTTTTGGACATTTCAAATTTCCATTAGTTTTGAACACTTCAGGAGCTCGAGTTCTTTGGCTGGTTCTTGGACCTTCCCACTGAGGTCCACTAATCATTTTTTTTTGTTGGAAATACATTCTTATTGGTTTGATCATGAGACTCTTGCTTTTATTAAGGACATGACGATCTTGGATTCTAATGTCAATTCTAATTTTTGGAGTTTGCATGATCTCGGTAAGATGACTTTTGCCACGTCTTTGAAGATTTTTGGTATTTCTATGAACTCCTTTCTTAAGAATACTTCGGAATGATGAGTATTCGAGCGTGCATAGAAAATCTTGTGTGTAATTGAGTAGGGTCTGTTTCTGTCCATCAGGTCTGGCCTCTTAAAGTCTTGATGAAGGGTAAGAACTCTATTGAAATCTCAATTTGCCAAATTATACGTAACTCTTGGGTATACATTGAATGCCAATTTTTTCGCATATAAATTTCCTATGATCGCTAAGACAAGAAATTGAGATTTGAGATTCTTTTATCGAAGAGAGTGAGATTGAATGGCGAATCTACTCTTTATTTAAAAGTTGATTTTATGATTACTTCGATGTCTATGTATCCATGGAAGTGTATTTGCCCGCTCTTAGTTTCTTGAATTTCTCTATAGGGGATTAGTTGCATCTCGATTTGGTTTCCTGTGTATTCCGTGGGTATTGGGAACTCTCCTGTGGAATTATATGGATAATTTGGTGTTTTTCAGTTTCTCAAACCCAACTTATCCATCGCCTTTTCCATGGATCCTATTGTAAATCTTTCATATATTTGGAGATTTGGATCTTCTTTCAATATTCTCATAAGTGTCTTATCAAAAACCTTTGTATGAGAAAGAAATCCTGACATATCCTGCCCAATTACTTGTTGAACAAGTTCTCCTTCACTCTGATTTTGAATATGATTCACTTCCATCTTCAGAGTATATTTTTTATTTACAGATGCTTTCATTCGAGGGGATATCCTTAAATTGATACACTTGTACTAGATTTTGATAATAGATAGTTTCTTTGAACTCTTGGGTCATCTCGAACTGTCTAACTCCTCTTTTCTGATTTTTTGACCAATCTACAGAAATATGACCTCTCACTTCACATGTTCTGCTGGTGTGATCTCGTCTAAGAGTTCATTTTGCTGGAGTCTTGCTGGTGCTTCCTTGGCTTCAAAAGGAACCCCAACTCCAGCTTGGCCTCGTCCTTTGTCCCGATTTATAGTTCCTGGACTTTTGTTTTGATCAAAATCTTCTTGGTTTCCCTGAAAACCTTCTCTAGATTCCCCAATCATAACGGTGGTTTCTTTATCTTCTGCTTATGTCTCTGTGGATGGCCTCCAACTACTGTTGGGATGTCATTTTCAGCACAATATAGTGAAACTGATGTATAAATTCCTCTCAGTCTCTTATAAATCTTGTGAAACTTTGTGGCACCACTCTGTGAACTTGGTTTTTAGAAATGACATCCTTTTAGCAATCGTATCCATATCAGTTGTCGGCTTGTATTCTTCGATTAACATTCTCTCCAGGGATTTGGTATTTTTGCAAAGAATAATTACGCCGCATACCCATTGCTCACCTTGTCTTTCCATCGGTATTCGATGGATATCTAAATATATTAATCTACATGACAATATCTTGTAATTCAAGGTAATAGAGGTCTTGTCAGTATTTTTTCTGCTTCACCTCTTCCATTCCCTTGAGATATTTTGTGTCAATAAAATGGATTTTGAATAATTTAGCCATATTATCGACTATTACTTTTAATAATTCTCCAGATATGACTCTCATTTTTATATATGGTCTCGTTAAATCCCATGCGATCTTTACCGATCCTTCAAAGATCAATTCAAGGAGTGAAATGAACCCTTCCTTTTCTAAGACGAGAGTCCCCGCCACAATTCGCATTGCAGATGCCCAATTGTTTATTAATATCTCTTAATTCTTGAGGTTTGAAATATCCAGGTTTAGTATTAATCCATACGGATGTATAGGATCAAGTTGAGACTTCTCGTATGGCATGTTGAGAATATTGGGCCTTCGGAAACATTGCTCTATACCTACTATGCCTGTAAGATCTCCTTTTATGGCGAAATCCCTGACATGTGGCATTGGTACATCTAGTACTGGTTTATGTGAAGCCGTACTTTTGCTTGGATTAAGACTTGTTTGTAGTGGTGCAGGATCACTTCTTGGAACTAAGGCCGAAGATTCTCCTGAGTTCAGTCTTAGATCTACAATACCCAATCCGGTGAAGAGTTCGACAAGGTTATATAAATCTTCAATATTTATTTTTTTTGCATTATTTCTTGAGATGTAATTGAATTCCCTTGATTATGGCCATCATTTTTTCTTCCTCCATTGGGTGTCTTATAACCGTTGTTGGTTTCTCCTTTTGATTTAAAAGGGAAACCGTTCTGAAAGTTATGCGTTGTCTTCCTACGGATGTACTTAGCTTGGCTTCAAGGGCCTTGACTCATTTTCTTAGCTTCAACTAGGATTTTTCTTGTGTTTCCTTTTGATGTTCAAGTACCTCTTTCATCTGTACCTGGACACATTGTTGATGGTGGTTGATGTCTCATGCCATTCTTTGGATTTCTCTAAGATCTTTAGGATTCTTAAATGAATCGGATATCACTTCGCTGCAGATGAATCTATTGATGAAATTCATGAGTTGCATACCTATGAGTCATCAGATCTGATTTTACCATCCGATTTATCCTAAGGTAACTCAGGTGATACGCCTTTTATTTCTCGCATTATCTTAAGGTTTCCCTTTTAACTCCTGTAAGGGCTTTTTTAACATATTGGTTGTTCCAATATTTTTTTTTATTCTAACTCGTATATTTTTAAAATTTGGAAATATCGCCTTAAATGAATACATTTTGAATACTCGTTCGGATCCATAGATCTCCTCACCAAAAGTTAATTAACTAATTATAATAAAATTCTCTTAATTTTTTAATAAACCTAGGCTCAAATACTATTTTTGGGCATTATTTAAATTGGATGTGGTCTTATGGGCTTTTATGGCTAATAGACATTTTTAACTATACATAGCAAATGAGTTGACACATGTCTCCTATTTAAGGGATGTGTCCAATGCACTCTGTGTAGCATGCACATTACCCCCAAACTCCGTGTGAGTTAGAATATTCCAAGTAAGATGGATGAATATAGTTGGAGTAAAATAAAAAAGTATTAAGCTACTTGACCTCAAATATATATAATGACATAAGTAAGGTTGTTCTAAAAAACATGGGGTGCGTTGAGCCAGCAAAGTCGAGTCTCAAGTCTTATAAGTCTATGCATGTCTAGGCAAAGTCTATGCGGCAAAATGCATATTCATTTTTTATATTATTTTTATATGTTGGATCAATAAGTAAGTAAAGTAATACAACGTGTAAAACCATTGACAATATTTTCTACTTTATTATTTCAAACTAAGATATTACTTAATATATTCTATTTGATAATAAATTCACACAATTATATTCGAAATTAATATTATAAGATAAATAAGTTTAATAATAAAAATAAATTATGAATATAGTTTAAACACAATAAAAATGTACATGTTACACACATAATAGATGGTCAACTCGAAGTTTACTATTTTTTCCAGTCTTTCAAAAGATGAAGCATTTTGGTGAAACCCCAAACATAGGTGATGCTTAGACAGACTTTTAGAACACTTAGATATAGGTAGTTAAGTGGGAATGAACAAAGTTCATGTTACACAACTTTATTTTCTCTTTTTATTCAACTCCGCTCCTCTATCGATAGACTCGATATTGGTCCAGTCATTTTTTTACTTGTATGAATAGTTGAAACTACTCCACATCATCACAGTTCAGAAGGCCATTGGATAAAAGTGGAGATGTGGAGCTTGATGCTCCCTGAGGTGGAGTGTGGGACGCGGATCAGCATGGGCGACTTCATGATAAAAAGCAGCAAATGATGGTTGGGCTCGAGACCAACCACGGAATGTCTTTTTTCTCTTGCCCCTACCTGCAACATTTTTACTAGGCAATTGAACATCTGTGTTGGCAATTTTCACTGCTTGGTGGTCTTGAATAGAGGCGACCTCTATTTCATCCCCTGGGTTTGCTGCTTGGGTTGCTGATGTCTCGACAGGGGCTGAGTTAGGCTATTGAATAGCCTCAACATCTTCTGATTTTGGAAGATCTATCGAACATGAATCTTTCTGCCGAAATGAAAGAGATGGTTAGTATCATTATGATATAAGTATAAGAATAGAAGACCTAAGGGATGTTGAAGTACCAAACTCAGACCCTGACATTGGGTCAAGAGGTTGGCGGCTAAGACCCAAAAAGGATTATACCCTTTCGGATCGAGTAAGTTGCACCACGTCTCAAGGACGTTTATTCCACCTCTCAACCCGATCTTTATATATTTTATGGGTCATAGAAGGATCATTTCTTATGATTACTAGATCTTGAAGAGGGGTTACCTCTTGCCTATGATGCACGGACACTCTATTTTTGACCTCGTAGGCGAGTCGGACACTCTATGGACGCAGACACGCGCCCGACACGCCTCCAACATGTGTCAGATGCGTGTCACGTCCTCGACACGTTTTTTTAAATTTTTTTTTCCTAAATTTTTATTATTTTTTTTATTTTTTTAATTATTATCATTTTTCATTTTATTTGGGGTTTCATCAATTACTATGAATGAGTTTGTAATTATTTTTCCTTTTAATTTTAGTTCATCAATTAAATGATTAATTGAAAATAAAAATTATTATAATTTAATATTTATAAGAAATAAATATATTAATAATTATTTATACAATAAACTTGTTTGAGCTGTGTCTTTATGTCTGTATCGTGTCGTGTCCCGAGTCCGTGTTCGTGTCGGTGCAACTTAGCCTCTTGCCAATGAGAAAGAAATGGTCAGGACTCAGAGGAGCGCATGAATAAGTATTTAGCTAGCCATTCGCAAACTTTGGAAGAAGGTTTGGCAAGGAAGTGGGATCCATTGTTGAAGGAAAGGTAGAAAGAGCCTTTCTGATTTTTTAGCTGATAGCAGAAAAATAAGAAATCTACATCCGATTCTACCTTATAGAACAACCATAATATTAGGTAGCCGGTGATGAAGCAGATAGAATTAGGGGCTATTTGGAGGAGGGGGACTTTAAATTTTATGGCTAAGATGACCATGAAGGGGTGCATAAGAAATCTAATTCTTTCAACAATGTGGTCTTCAAAAATGGTAATATGGCTAAATGGGGGGTTATTGGCATCATTCTTACTGGGCCTGGGCATGACTGAGATCATAGTGTCAGGAAGATGGAGATTTTGATAGATATAGGGAGTAGGGCAAGGTCAGGAAGGATCCAAGGGTTTTCTATGGTAAGCATGACAAGAAGGGGGAATAATAGTTACGGGATTAGGTTGGTAATAGGCTAAGTCGTTAGAAGAGGGTAGAGTTTGTGATTGAGATAAGGGAATGGATTCAAGAACTTCTTCGGTCAATATCTGGGTATGAGTTTCTAGCTCGGCCCAAGTTGGACTTCCTTCTGCTTTATCTATAAGACCGATCACAGATCGGCTACGGTTTTTTCTACTTTTTTTTTAGAGTAGGAGATACTTCTATAGATTCACACTCGGATGAGGTGTCTGGAGTGGGGACGAGATCCATAGGGAGATTGGAATTGAGTTTTTGTGAATCAGAGTTCTGGGAATCAGAAGATGCTAAAATAAAACAAGAAAACGCGGAAAAGGGGAAATACGTTCAGAATACAGTAAATTGAATTGGAAATGGAGAAATTCAATAAATTTAAATTAGGGGGACTTACCCATGGTATTGCAGATTGGAAGGATCGTCGAGCTGGTTTGCTAGGTCAGATAGTCAGTTAAGGACTTGCTTGCTTGAGAGTTTTTTGAAAAATGTCAATGGTGGATAGTAAATGTGTTTTTACAGAAAATGGGAGGTGAAAAGGGTAAAGGGATGGGGATGGTAAGTATAAGAATTTTGGTGTTAATTGTGGGCTTCTCATTTCTGGGCTCACAAGATTACTTTTTATTACGAGAAAACGGGCATGCAACATGTGGCCGACATAACGACAGTATGCATTTAATGACTAGCGCTTGGGATGTTTTGACAGCTTACTCTTTTCTCATGAGTCACGTGGGGGGTTGAATTCAAGACGAATGTTTTTACATTCTAACTGATTTCCTACCTCAATTAGGTAGATTGTGGGGGACTAGCTGATACGACATCAATTATCCAGGTCGACATGCACGTAGAGTAAGGTCGATAAGGTGTCACTTTCAAAGGATTGCAGAGCTCTTATGGGTTAAAATGGTACTTATGTTTATAACATAGGTCGGCGAGATGGGTTTGTGGTTATGATATGGGTCTCGACGGGCTGAAGGTATATATGGGATGGTTATTGACCCATGCTTATTTTGATAACTTAACAAAATACGAGAGTTCTAACAATTATGGTAACTTAGCATAAAGGAAAAATCTTAATTCTAAATCAGCGGATTAATTATAAAATTATGGTGTGAATAGGAGACGAAAATCCTAAATTGGGAACACGTCTCTTGTCTAGGGCACATGCCTCACTTCTATTTTAAATTGATTTGATTTTACTTTTGAGATCCCGTTTATCATCATAAAAAGATAACTGACTTAAGTATCGAATGGCCTACGTCGGGTCTGTCCGAATTGAGTTTTGTTTGTAAGTCGCTCAAACCGAAGGAGATAGTTCGGAGATCAGCAAACTTCATTATTGGTGAACTAATATTTTTGGTTGTATCAGAATGCGTTAATAATATATACTGAGAGAGAAATTGTTATAAATGTGACCATAGAATTATTGAAAACTTTGAAAACTTAAAATAACGTCGAATTCCATTTAGTCACAGAGAGGTGTGTTTGATACTTGAATGAATATGTTTTAGAAAATTGATTAATTTTTCTTGATATTATACTAAATTATTAATATTTATTTTTAATTATATTATTTTTTTTGTTATAAAATGTGTTACAAAAATCATAATCTCTGAATACGTGCCATCTCCAAAATTAGATTTCTGTATCGGCTTATACGAGATTAGGTAATCATCGGCTAGGATTTTCTGATGTCCTGCTCTGATATATTAGTAGCTTACCTAATTCAAAGGCAGATTAATCAACCTACAAACTTTACTCAAAACATAAATATAAAAATAAAACCAAGCTACTAATAGTTATCTGACTTTGAGTTTTAAGTGATCAATGCAACAGTTGATGAAAACTGAAATATAACATCTAATAACTGCAATGACTGATGTGGTACGAAAACTGTTAGCGATTAAAAAAAATTATAAATTGTTTGAGAGCTTTTATAGGCTATTAAATCTTATTTGCTAATAAAGCATTTCAAGATTTCAAAAACATATGACATTTGATACATTTTGAAAAAATGATCTCGGATGTTAGAAACTTATATATATATATATATATATATATATATATATTAAAGTATGACTCAAAAATGATGTTAGATATGAGATACTTTTTCTTGTCCCAAAAGAAGGTTTTATTTTAACAAATTCTTTTACTTTGGCATTTCAAATTCTTTTACTTTGACATTTTCAAATTGTTTAAGTCGGTCGACAATTGGAGTGAAGAAAATAAGTTGAACTAGTCACAAATATTTGCACAATATAATTAGGTATATTATATATTACTTAAAACCAATCTAACGTATTTTTAATTATTTTATGATATATATTTATTTTTTATGTAATGTATGTAATGTATCTATAGTTTTAACTGATTTACATTTATATACTAATTTAGGTTTATATGTTATTTAATGCATTTATATATTAATATTTATTTATTTATTTATTTAATACACTTATATTTGATATACATATTATATTTGATATACATTTATCTGTTAAATGATTAACCAATCAACGGTTGCACCTTGCTCTGATGGTACATCATATAACAATTGATGTAACTAATACTTAATCGATTTAGAGGGAGTTGAGACTTACAGAGTTGGATAAACTTTAACATGACTATTATTTTTGTATTTTGTACTAATGCCATTAATTATTTAAGATTATTTATGTGCAAAAGAAATAGGAGAAAATAAAGAAAGTACTTGAGCAAGTACTAAATATGATATTTTATTGTGGATTGTTTATTGGAGCAAATATATTATAAAAGTTTAATATTTGCATGTTACACATTTAAAAGATAAATTCAAAATATAAAAATAGTTTTCTTTTTAACTTTACAAAGTATTAAATCTACAAATCATGTGTAATGAAAAAGATATCGTAATCTCAATCTATGTCATAAACCGATATCTAATCACTGTATATTAGTTATTATTATTAAATAATTTAAATTTAAAACATTAACATTAAATTTATTAATAATTTTATTTACATAGAAAGATTAAATAATGTAATATTCTCTAACAGTGTATTGTACCGATACCTATTTATTAATTCTTATTATAAGTAATTAATATATTTTAATTTTTAATTTAAATTCATCAATAACTTCTAGTTATATACGTAGAAATACTCAAAATATATCATATTAGAAAGTGTGTCGCATTAGACTGGTGTCTAAATTTTATTTTATAAATAATTTTATATCTTCATTGTTAATTTGAATTCGTTAATAATATTTAGTTACATACTTAAATTGTCTTGAAGAAAACTCATAATTTACTTATTTAGAGTATTTGACATTCTAAACATGAAACTTATTTTATTTTATTATAAATACAATTTATTTATATTATTTTTATAAAAAAATAAAAAAATTCTGGCAGTGATTCATATTATCTTATATATGTAATTTATCTTTCTAAATAAGATAACTAATTTAGACTTATTTTCTTCAAATTATATGACTTATTTACATTTTTATATTAGAAGAATAAAATTAATTTAAGATTAAGCAAATTGTAATAAAAGAAAAATATTAAATTATACAATATAGAATAAAAGAAAAATATGAAATAGGTATTAAACTCGAATCACAAATAAACAACTGAGACACTGTAATTTTATTTGGCTGACATGAAGCACGCAAATAGATACGAAAAAATAATTGAAAATGCGAGCCATTTCTAGAATAATTGTGACCCTTTTTGTGTCGCGTCGGTCAATTATATAAAACATTTTGTGCTCAAAAGTCAAAATGTTGCTCACGCTTGGCCTGAACGTATGTCGCCTTCTTTGGCTTGGAAGCCATGCCTAACACACTCTAAACCACAAGTTTACTTTGTTGGAGCAGTTTCAACAGCATTGCTGTGTTGGCATTGGCGTCATTGTGTCCGATGAAATGGGCAAATATACTTTTGGCTTATCGAAGAAGTTTAAAGATATTGTGGATGTTGAAGTGGCTGAAAGCCTCGCTCTCCGTGAAGCTCTATGTATAACCGAGACTTTACAATTGACCGGGATTGATATGTTTAGTGATAATGCGAGTTTTGTGTTTGATGCAAAATGACGAAGCTCTTCCCATGCCTTCTTGCCACACTATTTTCACAGACATCAAACTCTTGAAGAAAGACTCTCGCACACCACCTAACTTCTTTTGCAAAATCTATGTTTCTTTCGAAGGAACGATGGTTCAATTATACAACCTACTAGCACAATACTGTGTGTAACACGGGTATTTAGAATTTGATATATATTTTATTTAAAACGAATAAAAATTGAGAAAGTTATGGTTTGTTGAAAATTTGTGTTTTATTTTAAATTTTGAATTTGCCTACGTTATAAACGAAATTTGTGATGCTTTTTTGTATACAGTCGTAGTGCTTTTATTTTCTTTACACGTGTGCTTTCTAAAGAGCAATGCATTGCTCTTTCGAAATGTTGATATATGTTCACAATATCCTTTTTATTAAATTAATGCAATATTTTACATAATTACCCTGCTGACATGTCATGTTCTCAACCATTAAYATTATCCAATCTAATGGTCAAGATYAGTCCCTAGGTTCACATATATTGACAGAGTTTCATTTGAACCCAACCCTATATATATATATATATATATATATATGGTGTAAGGTTTTGATTTTTCAAGTATAAATCACAATATGATTTCAACCCTTTCACTATCATTAATTTATAATCGGTAATAATTATGGACATTTTATTATATTAAACCTAAGATCTTAAAACTTTTTTTATCAATTATTTACCTGTTTATTTATTTGTTAGTTGAGTTAGGAATTTTATTCAAATAAATCAAATATTCAATCATGGTATTTATTTAGAATTTTTTATTTTGTTTTTATATTGGGAATAAGAGATAAAATGGAAAATTATAGGTTTATTTATTATTTATTTTCAATTAGGTGGTGGGATGGTATTTATTTAAAATAATTTTGATTTGTACGGTTGAAATATATACATTAAATATTTTATTTATAGAATCTTCACTAATGTCCATAGAATCTTTGGAAAGAAATTGTAAATATTTCTAAAAAATATTTTATAAAATTTCATAGTAATATGCTTATTAATATGGATTTAAATTATTGATTTTATCAAATACCAATAGCTTATAAAACTCCATTTCACATCTCAATTCAATCATACACATAAATTGATCATGGATCAAAATTTATAATTACAAATCAAAACCAAAGTTTATATGTCAAAATCTTATTTTGTAACATTTAAGAACAGAGAGAAAAATAATATGGATAAATATTTTTTAAAAATATTATATTTTAACAAAGATAAAGATATAATTAAGAAAACGTAGTAGTATGAGTAAAGAGTCAGTGTTTTAAAATGCGTATCGCTCAACACTTTGCGTTTATCCCAACATTGCGTAGCATAATATCGTTGTGTGTTACGTGAACTATTTGAATACGTTATTATAATATTAAGAAAATTATTATATATATTTTTTGAGTTATTTTGAATATAAAAATAATTATTTTTTTCTCGAAAATATAACTTATATATAATATCAAAAAATAAAGTATAAGTTCCAACAAATATCAATTCATAAAATACAATAAAAAAACAACAAATAATATAGAATTTCCTAATAGTATATATAATAAATTAATAAAATATAATAAAAAAACAACAAGTAATATAGAATTTTCTAATAGTATATATAGTAAATATCTAGGAACAAGTAATCAAATTAGAACCATTCATCAAATAATATAAATTAAAAATTGCTATGTTAAATCCACTAATATGACACTATTTATATAGAAACACCAACCAATTACACGATATAAATTAAAAAATTAAAACTGTGGCACTTCCAATTAAAACTCAATCCAAATTCCAAAAGAAAATATATGGTGACCGGATCCTTCTATTAAAACAAAGAAAATATATGGTGATCATGTTGTGGGTCGCTTCCTTCTATTAAAAGATAATGTATTAAAAATTGTGATATATTGCAATAGTTGATAGTGTTGATAGTTGAGTGTGAGGAAGAATCGTGGAAGAGTTTGAGAGAAAAAAAAATTAATAAAAGAAAATACGGCTTGCAATAGTTGATAGTTGAGTGTGAAAAAGAAAAGAACGTGGGAAGAGTTTGAGAGAAAAAAAGGCATAGATTTCAAAGTTGTATTCTTAAATATTAAATAGAGAGGATTTGTCAATCCTACTGGACATTTCCAACAATATATATATATATATATATATATATATATATATATATTATAATATATATATATATAATATATATATATATATATATATACTCCCTCCGATTCTTAATAAATGACGTTCTGGCTTGGGATGAGATAATTAAGAATTGTGTAATTTGACTAAGTTGCCCCAAATAATCAACCTCTTAAATATTTATAATTATCTTTTACATAAAAAAAAATCTTATTTATCTTTATCCATCTATCATACTTACGTATTTTCTAAAACTTATCTTTCACAAAATATTATTGATAAGTTAAAAAATAAAGAGTTTATTAGGATTGTGATAGGGATAAAATAGACAGAAAAGGTGATAAATATCTTAAACGTCATTTAATATGAAAACTGAGAAAGAGTCCAGAACGACAATTATTTAGGAACGGAGGGAGTATATATATATATATATACTATATATATATATATATATATATATATATATATATATATATATATAGGTATAGTATCATGTGAACGGAGGGAGTATATATATATATATATATATATATATATATATATATATATATATATATATATATATATATATATAGGTATAGTATCATGTGAGAATGGATCCTTGTGTGAGAAATGAGAATAAATTCTCACCACAAGATCAAGTGAGATCGGCGGCTCCAATCTTCACAAATTGTTAAACTTGAGTGGTGGCATTTTAGTAATTATCAAATTTACTTATTTTCAGCCTTTTGTTGCCCAACCCTCCCCTTTTTCTATTCATCTTCCAAAATTTTCAGCATTTTAGATATCTCTCTCTCTCTCTCTCTCTCTCTTCATCGTTGCCAAACCCGTCCCTTTTTCTACTCATCTCTCAAAACTTTCCTTTAATTGAGATGAAATCAATTTGTATTTATTGAAATCTTGTTCAATTTACGGAACAACAAATATTTTTCTATTTCAGATCTACTCGTGGGTCAAAGCCCGACAAGAACTCAACCAGAAAACAATGATGGTATGTTTTTTTATGTGTATTTATATTTTTTGTTCCTTTTTTCTTTTTGGCAAATAGGTATTCGAATTAAGATCTATATATAATTTGAATTTGTTTAGGTTTTTAAGGTTTACAATTTTCATGTTGATTTGAGAATTATGATTTTTCAGAATTTTTTATATATATCGCAAATTAAAGTTCGGATCGCGATATATACACAAACTTGAATTATTTCATCTTTATGGTTGGTTTGTTGTTATGATGCATCACGATTGGTTGTACTTTTTCTTCTTCTTCTTTGCTCTTCTATAAGGGTATATAACTCAGAAACTATGATTTTTTTTTATTCTTTGATATGTCGGATCTTGCTTCCTGTGTTCTCTGCTTGTGTAACTCTTAATTATTGGACAGTGTATTACTTAGTAATGTGCAAAATAATTTTTATTATTGTGAATTTTTTTGCTTATTAATGTGCATCGTATACGGTTTATGTGCATACAGTTTTTCCTTGTATATATATTATATATTTTTCTTGATTATGTCACCCGTTGAAAAAGAATTCTTATTAATGTGCACATGAGTTCTTATTATTGTGCAGTTTATTACTTATTATTGTGCATCATATAGAGTTTCTGTGCATGCAGTCTTTCCTTGTTATTTTTCTCCATATAAACTTTTTTTTTTTGTTTTTGGCAGAAAGATGCATTTGAAAGGTTTCTAAAAGTACAAAATATGGCCCACTACACCAATGTGGTTGTTAAACTTGAATCACATTTTATGGAGACGTTATGCACAATAAGGGTAGAAAATGTGAATTTGGGTGTTTTTACTATCAAGCACATGGAGTCTGGATTGAAGGTCAACTGTGAGATTGAGACAGGAGATAAAAAAATAGTTAAATTTTATTTGAAAGAAGTATTGCCATTCATTGGTATGTGGAGAGATAAACGAGTAGAAGAATGTAAACATGAAAATCGCGAAGGAGTATCTCCCATTTACAAGGCAGAGAAACTTGAACGAAAGGCGAAGGAGAATCACATTGTTATAGCATGTTCATTTTTCTATCAGACCGTTATACCATTCTATATTTTCCAGTATTTCATTTAAGTTTATTTTGTCCTAATATTGTAATATTATTTCTAATTTACTTGCAATCAGTTATGATTGTAATAATCACTTATTTACAGAATCATGCGTTAAGTTATTCACAATCATGAAATTTCATATTGCAAGGATGAATCACACTGTTGTAGCATGTTTTTAATTTTTTATTTTTTTGTGATACCATTATAGCATTTAATATTTGCAGTATACTGCTTTGTGTGTGAAAATGTCAGTATTTTTAAATTTTATTGTTACATTAGTTACAGGTATGCGAACAATAGCATTACTAACTATGCACAATACTGACTATGAATTTGCACAATAAATATTGCATAAGATATGGCTTTTACTTGAATTATCACATTAAGTTATTTCTTTTATGATGAATAAGATGCATTAATTCTTAGTATTTTATTTCAAATTATTGTAACATTTATATGGTGCTTTTTTGTGTTCATGGCGAGGGAAAGGTGGAGATTTATGTATCCAAATATATTGAGGGTTTCACTTAATTGTGCATATGTTATTATATTATTATTCATTTCTTACTGCATGATTGTGGATAAATTGATGCACTAGGCATTGGGCATGATTGAATTCATAGGTGTCACCGGTGTACAACATTATTGACACTTACTTGTGCACATAAACATATCCCACTTGAAACTCATGGGCCATCGCAGAAGTACAAAAGCACACTTACTCCATTACTCACAATCAATAAAAAAAACTATATGTTGAACCAAACCATATTGTCGATTCATTTTCTGGTTGTCCTACAATCTCCAAGATTTTACTTTAATAAACTAAGGTATATGGTATATCAACAATAAACCAAAAAACACGATGAAATGGAAAAGGAAATGGCCAAAGTTCTTAATTTTGAAACACAGACAAATCATAGTTCAGTCTCACATTTAGTACTTACAACCCAATAGACCAACAACTAAAATAGGAATTTATGAAATGCTACCGTGCACAGTTTATTAAACTATTGTGCAAATCTTATGCCATGGTTCTGCACAAAATTATACTTACTGGTGCACAAACCAGTTTGCAAAATTAAGAAAAGTAAAAATACAAAAATAATATTAAGGGTTGGTCTTGAAATCTGTCAATTGCTTTCTTTGTTGCTTCCTTACTCAAATTACCTACAAATTACAATACGCAAATAAGTTATTATTACAATCAGAAAATACATATAAAATAGGAAATAATTTACAATATTAGGAGAAAACAACATTTAAGGGTGATAATTATGCATTTTGTCATTGAATAATGTGAAATATCAGGTCACAATTGTGCGTACCTCGTCAGTGTGCATGTATTACCCTATGTTTTCTCTCTAGGTAAGTTCTCATATTATTATGAGATACCCTTTCATCACAAGTCTTGCAAATCCTCCATTTATGGTTCTCTTTCATTGACTTTTCTTGGACACTCTTTTTCCAAACTTCAATACCAACGAGTGAGGCATAAGACTTTTGAAACTATATAACTTCATCCAATCTTTGTGAATCTCTTATTAATATAAGTGTTAATGACATATACACATGTCGGTATGTAATATATTATATAGTTAGGTGTCATGACCATCCTCTTGTTTAAGGGGCTCATAATTATGGGAAGAACATTCAATATCACATGCACAATTTTTCCATAAATCTATGCACAAAAAGAACATACACCACAGATAACGTGGCATAAGAATTGTTTGAAACTTCATAACATATGCACAATTTATTGCACAATTGTACTCAAGTTTATACATTACCCTGCCAATTGGGAAGAACATTCAACATCACCTGCAAAATCTCACATTCAATCAGTGCACGAAACAGTACATGCAACATATAACACGACAGAAAAATTATTTAAGACTTCATGACACGTGCAAAACACCATTCAGCACGGACATGCACAAGGGAACACATTAATGTGCACAAACAGACACTGAGTTGTGCACAAAACAAATCACACGACAACCACATCAGACGACGACACTCACAGGTTTTTCTAAGACTTCATGACATGTGAAAAACATCATTCAGCACGGACGTGCACAAGGAAACACATTAATGTGCACAAACTGACACTGAATTGTGCACAAAACAAATCACACGACAACCACATCAGACGACGACACTCATAGATTTTTTAAGACTTCATGACACGTGCAAAATACCATTTAACACGGACGTGCATGATTAGAGTACATTTGTCCTTATTTTTATTAGTATTTTAGTACATTTTTCTATTTAATTTTGGTATAAGTTGGACGATTTAAGCATAATTCCGTATTTTTATAGTTCTGACTTATTTTACCGTATTTTAATCGTAATTGATGCAAATAGGTGATATTTCGTTGTTTTCACCTTACGGCTAAGTAACCGGAAGAGTTCAGCGCGTAATAGACGAAGTTCAATGTTCAAGAATAGGAGAACGAGCTTTCCGGTGAAATGAGTAGCAAAAGATCGAGAAACGGAGTTAGACGCTCTGTCACGTCGACTGACGCGAGAGTCGACGCTCCGTCGACGCGAGCCATGATCCGCGTCAGTCGACGCAAGGCCGACGCACTACCGACGCTACATTCTGAAGCGTCGATTGAAGGGGCGTCAGTCGACGTAAGGTCGACGCAACATTCTGAAGCGTCGATTGAAGGGGCGTCAGTCGACGCAACGTCGACGCAACATTCTGAAGCGTCGATTGAAGGGGCGTCAGTCGACGCAAGGTCGACGCAACTTTCTGAAGCATCGATGCAAGCCCGCGTCAGTCGACGCACACGCCCAATCGACGTGCACACCCAGGCAGCGGCAACGCTGAGCACCGGCACGCGTCAGTCGATGCACCGTTAACGCGACGGCCCAGAATTCGGATTTTAGGGTTTCTTGTGCGCCAAGACTTGCAATATCTATATAAACCTTCCATATTTCGGATTTTTAGAGAGACACACGACCTCCTAGGTTATTTTAGCTTATAATAAATATAATTCCACATCTCATAACGAGATTTGAAGAAGAAGATCAAGGATCGAAGAACAACGCGTCCAAAACATCGAATTTGCGTTCGGGATTCAATCTTCACCCAAGATCGACGTGCAACTCTGGAATAGCTGGAGCTATTTACTGCTTTTCTTAGTTCCAATAAGTACTCTAAACTCTTAGATAATTTCGTAGTTAATTGCTTAGTTACTTTCTTAGTTATTTCTAGAACTAGTTTAATTTAGTTAATCGTTTTATGCTTAGATATTGGATTATTTTAGTTTATTTATGCGAGTTGATTTATGCTTAGTTATTCGTTCTTAGATTCATATGATACGATTGCTTCATGGTAATTTCTTATATTCATGTTCTTAGCTTCGTTAATTAGAATTAATTCGTAGCGTTCTATAGATAATTATTGCTCGTAGTTGGTAATATAGTTTAGAGTAATTAGTTAAATTATCTTTAGTTTAATTTCTCCTTTAGTTTATAATGATCAATTCAACATCTTTTAAACCCCCAAATGTACATGTATTTTATTTTAGTTCGTAAATTGAGAAAAACTTCCAAAAGTCCGAATAGTTGTTTCCTCGAGAGATACGACTCGAGTCAAACTCATCACCCTACAAGTACCTCGTACTCTTGCGAGCAAACTGACATGCTTTTAAAATAATTAATTAAAAAGGGGTGCACAAAAGTTTGGATCAAGATTTTAGCGCAAACTGAAGGCGATCACTTCAACGCGACCTTGTACCATTCATTGACAAAATCCACCGTTCAAATCTACCGAGACCAAGACCCATTTTTATTCCCGAGGACGATTCCTCAACAGCAACTGATTTCGCTTGTGATCAAGCTTCCGACATTATGTTAAAAGCAAATCCGATTCGGAACGGCGATTCACCACCGCGATCACCACCACGCCCCATTATTGCGAGACAAGATGCGGGGAGAAACGAAGGAGTCGACCAGCAGCAAAACGTAATCGGTCACCAACCCAACATGGCGAATATGAGGCACAACGAAGAGATGAACAACAATGCTATTCGCCAACACAATATCGAGAATGTGGCAATTAGGAACGAAGATTTTCTGTAGCATAACGCGTATGCTAACAATCAAGGGCACGTGAATGATTGGTTGGAGAATCAAGATCATGGTTACGAGCAAAATAATTTCAGAAGGAGATATGAGCACGAGCACCATTACGCGTATAACGACCACTATGAGAGAGCTAATGACCGAGTTAGGGAACCAAGGGGAGATCGAGCGCCTCGACAATGAGATTTGGCACGCCCGAAGGTTGTGCTTTATGGGTCTGCTATTGTACTTGGCCCGACTGCAAGGGAAGTAGAGATTAAACCGCATCAAATTAATTTACTTCTGACTTTTCACGGAAATGCCCACGAAGACCCTTTAGCGTTTTAAACTACTTTGTCGATGAAGTAGGCAGATTTGTAGGTCATGGCTTAAACCGGCAGAGATGCAAATGATTTGTTTCCCCTATAGCATGAAAGACAAGGCTAAGACATGGTTACTGTCCTTAGAACCAAGGTCATTAACTGATTGGGAGATGATAAGCGAGAAGTTCCTAAATCAATACTATTCGGCACAAACAACGGGGCAAATTCGGAGGCAGATTGCTAACTTCGAACAAGTGGAGGGAGAATTATTTCATGAAACATGGGAGCGTTACAAATCACTTTTACAAGCATGCCCCCATCATAGCTATTCTCACGAGATAATTAATCAGTTTTTCTTTGATGGTTTGTAGCCCAAGGGGAAAAGCCAAGTTGAAATAGCAGCAGGAGGAGATTTTGGTGATTTAACGGCCCGCGAGGCAAAACGAGTATTGTAGAAATTGAGTGAAAAATCTAGAGAAACCAACTCTCGTCCTCGTAAATTGAAAATTAATGAGATTTCCATCGCTGATCCTGACTTAGATGATGGCAAATTAGTCAAAGCAAAGTGCGAAGAGATATTTGAGGAGAAATTGGCAGCTTGGAAGGCCGAGCGGGCAAGCAAGGCCTCTTCGAAGAAGACTAATGCGATGTGTCACCAATGCGGATCCCCCGAACATTTAGCCGATATGTGCCCATTCAACAACGAACAACGAGGGGACGTCAACGCCATCCAGCACTATCCGAATCAACAATATTCGGGGCAGAGCACATGCAAGCACCACTACCACCACCCCCAAATAATTTCCATGTGCAAGGGCAAACAACTACAACAGTTCAGTCAACTGATCAACTTTTAGTCTGGCAACAAAACCAAGTTGTCGAAACTATTCGGAACCGAGACGCCCTCACACATGTTCAGGAGGAAATAAAGGGAGTTCGAGACGATATGAAAGAATTGAGAACGATGATGGCTGAAATGGCCAAAAGCACTCTTGAAAATTTGTCAGGACTAAGAAGATTGGAGATAATGGTAGGACAATTGGCAACTGACATGGCATCATTGAAGGAGAAAAATACTCTTCCAAGCCAAACAGAACAAGCCTCGGCCATTCATGTGCTGAGAAGCGGGAAAGAAGTGTATAACTGCATCGAGATAGAAAAGGAGGAAGACAAAAGGGAAGGCCAAAACCCAACTACAAGCAGATGCAACCAATTCGACCGATCTAACGCATAAATCTTCAAATCTAAATATTTTGAGGCCGACAGCAACTGAAGACCCCATCGATTCCTTAAATTCGCCGCCCAAGAAGTTGACTGTATATGATCATGTTCCCTTCCCAAGTCGCCTACGTCCGGCCAAGGAGAATATAAAATTCATGGAGCTATACAATTTATTGAAAAATGTTAATATTAACCTCCCCTGATAGAGGTGATAAAGACAATGCCAGCGTTTGTGAAGGTTTTCAAGGAGCTAGCATCAAGGGAAAGGCGATTGGCTACAAATCAGCCTGTAGCTTTGATAAGAGAAGTTGGAGATATATTTAAGAAACCATTTCCACCTAAAGAGAAGGATCCCGGGAGTTTTTGCATAACTATTTCTCTCGGGAATGGACAAACGGCAAGAGGGATGCTCGATCTTGGCGCTAGCATAAACTTGATGCCCCACTCAATTTACAAGGAGTTTGACCTAGGACCGCTAAAGCCGACCACAATGAGATTACAATTGGTGGATAGAACGATAAGGCTACCCTTGGGGATTGTGGAGGATGTCTTAGTACAAGTAGACAAGCTAGTTGTGCCAGTGGATTTTGTCATTATGGATGTTGGTGACGTACAAAGCGAGAACCGAGAACACACCATTTTGTTAGGACGTCCATTCATGTTTACAACGTGCACGGTGATCGACGTAAACAAGGGAAGGGCGACTATGTCCGTTTTAGGCGAAACGGTGACATTTTCACTTCAAGATATTCACAAGACTCCTGCACCATTTATAAAAGACGAATGTTCTACTATTGATTTAGTAGATTCATGCGTGAATAAACTCCTGAGCATCGGCATGATTGAAGAGTTTGATAATGTAGGGGCATTTGAGGATGGATTGCCCATGAAGTTTAACGTGCCTGAAAACGAGCGAAAGGTGGAGTTGAGACCACAACGAGATCATTCGAAGTTTGCGCCAAGAGAAGAGACGAAGCCACCGTATTATCATTCAAGATGTGTTTCCCTCGACCCTTCGTCTATTACGCACTGAACTCTTCCGGTTACTTAGCTGTAAGGTGAAAACAACGAAATATCACCTATTTGCATCAATTACGATTAAAATACGGTAAAATAAGTCAGAACTATAAAAATACGGAATTATGCTTAAATCGTCCAACTTATACCAAAAACAAATAGAAAAATGTACTAAAAATACTAATAAAAATAAGGACAAATCTACTCTAATCAACTACCCCACGCTTTATTGGTTTGTTCGTCCTCGAACAAACGATAGTTTCAAAGTATAACTAGAATGAAAATCAGTTCAAGCAAAGAGTCGTGCTATGCTACATACATAATTTTGAAAATATAGGTACAAGTTACGCAACGTC
>BMAC01000238.1:1458312-1482617 GCA_014905375.1 Phtheirospermum japonicum
AACATACCACCTAAGTTAAAAAATGGCAGCCATTCAAAATGAAACCTTAAAATTAAGATAAGCTAGGGGTTCCTACTATTTATTTTGAAAAAATCTCATTTTAAATTTTTTTTTTGAAAATATTTGAATATTTATGTTCTTAAATCACTCTCAATTTTTATATCTTTAATCATTTCAATTTACTTTTTAAAATAAACCATTTAATCACTAATTATTATTGCACAATTTTTCAAAAATTCTACTCTCTCCACCATTTCTATCCTTCTTGATTATCTATTTCATGCACATTAAGAAAGATGATTGATATTATAATTATAGGTATCAAATGACTATAATATCCTTTTGTATAGAAAAATTAAAATAACAAAAGAAGAAGTAAAATTAGTAAAGTAGCATATAATTCTTATTGGAAATGTAAAAAATAACATTAAATCTCTCTTGAAAATATAAATATGATTGATAGAATGGGACAAATAAATTTCTCAAATACGACAGATAGAGAATGGAGTAGATATAATTTACATACGCACATAATTTTAACTACCAATCATCTACAATCATTATTTATTATTATTATTATTATTATTAAATTAACTCTAATAATTATATTTTTATCTCATATTAATTCACAAACTTTAAAAAAATATAGTTATTATTTTATCTCATTTCAAAAATTCTATCTCTCTTGATAATTTTTCGGCGACGTTTCCTTCTAGAATATGGACCGCATGAGAAAAAAAATCATGAAGTCCAGGGATGAAATCAGTTGGCTTCGATTGGTTCTACCTACCATACTAAATTATATTTGATTATAATGTTTACTACAATAATTTAAACAAACGCATGAAACGCGTAAGTAACATACACATATTTAAAGTGACATTTTATAGACAATATTTTAAATACTGTATATGCATTCTCTTCGACACATATCAAATATATCTCTAGTAGACTGAAACAGAGACGATCTGGCTTTAGAAAATTTGAGCTTCGCTTATTTACTGTTGAATTTGTGAAAGATGCACCTGCTGGTAAGCGCGTGGAGGTTAAGGAGCTACAGGCCAAGGAAATGCAACGGATGGAAAATGACCGTTGCACAAACAGACAAGGAGACTAAAGTGGGTTGATTGATCAATAGGACACTTGTATTCATCTGGATGGTCACCATGCAGAGAGTGGCAGCTGTCATGCATCGGCCTTGGTCCCTAAACCCTAGATTAGTCTATAAAAGGAATATTGATGTATTGCTTTC
This sequence comes from Phtheirospermum japonicum, assembly GCA_014905375.1. Lineage (NCBI taxonomy): Eukaryota > Viridiplantae > Streptophyta > Magnoliopsida > Lamiales > Orobanchaceae > Phtheirospermum > Phtheirospermum japonicum. The sequence continues at coordinate 1,459,565 of BMAC01000238.1, forward strand.
TGTGTAACAATGTATGCTGGTTCAAATGCAGAAGTAACTCTAATGCAATACAAGGTTCTTCATGTTTACAGCTTTTCAATATTTAGCTTTTTATCCAATTTCGTTTTCACCTTTTCTTTTCATGGTACAAGAGCCACATAATCTCATAGCCACATAAATCAGATCACTTATCCCATTTTCTCACCATGTCTGATACAGACACTTCGAATACACATAACAGCATCTCAAGAAATCAAACACCCCTCATTCAACCTAATAGCCAGCTTATCTCCACTAAACTCGATGAATCAAACTTCCTTATTTGGAAGAAGCAAGTTATAACAGCCATACGAGGATATGGTGTTGAAGGATTCATCAATGGGACCACAGTTGCCCCAGAAAAATTTATTCTTGATCAACAATCAGGGCAAGCTCTGCCAAATCAAGAATATCTCCAATGGATGAGACAAGATCAACTTTTAGCATCTTGGTTGTTGTCTTCCTTATCTGAAGGAATCATGATTTTGATGGTTGGACTGAGCAGAACAAAGGAGATATGGGAAACTATGGAAAGTAATTTTGCTAGTCAGTCCTTTGCAAAAGTGATGCAACACAAGCTGAAGCTTCAAACCCTAAAGAAGGGCAATATGTCTATGAGAGAATATCTGAGCAAGATAAAGGGATGTTGTGATTTGCTTGCAGTTGTTGGAGAAAAAGTATTTGAGGAAAAGCAAATTCTTCATATTCTCACTGGTCTAGGCTCAGAATATGATCCAATGGTGGTGAATGTAACATCCAGATATCCCCCTTACACTCTTTCTGAAGTCCACTCCTTACTGCTCACATATGAATCTAGAATGGAGATGAACCAAAGCTCGATTGTTAACTCAGAGGGATCTCAGCATTTTACAAACACTGTCACTCAGAACAATAGAGGTTTTAATCCTAACTTTGGAAGAGGAGGCAGGTACAGCAATCAGTCCACCAGAGGAAGGAATGGTCCTAGAGGAAGAGGAAGAAACTAATCAATAGGCCTCTTTGCCAAATTTGCCAAGGATCTAGCCACACTGCTGATAAATGTTGGTATATGTATGATAGTCAAAGTAACAACAATTCATCCTTTTCTCAGCAAGGAGGGCAGTCTGCAAGGAGAAGTCCTTCCCTCAACCTTGTGCAAATGCCTGGAATGAGTGGTTATTCTGATGTTGCATCAGAAATGAGCTGGTTTCCTGACTCAGGAGCTTCAAACCATGTGACTAGCGAGCTGGAGAACCTAAAAATTACCTCAGAATACCATGGCAATAGTAAGCTTCAGATGGGGAATGGTGAAGGAGCAAACATTACTCACTTGGTAATTCTTTTATCCAAAAACTCTGATGGTTCAATTAATCCTAAAATCTTTGTTCTCAAAAATCTGCTTCATGTTCCTAACATTACTAGAAATCTCCTGTCTGTTTCACAATTTTCCAAGGACAATAAAGTGTTTTTTGAATTCCATCCTACCTTTTGTCTTGTTAAGGATCTAGCCACTCAAGAAATTCTGCTCAAGGGCATACTTAAGGAAGGACTATACCACTTTAATCTCCAAAACCTCAAGACTGACAATAAGGCTTCGGTTGAACCAGCCCCTTTGCTTTTCTGTTAAAATAAATTAGTGTTCCAACCTTGATCTTTGGCATCAAAGGCTTGGACACATTAACTTAGATAATGTTGAAAGAGCCCTCAAGGATTTTAATATACCTTTTCAGAATAATAAAAGTTCTATTTTATGTCAGTCTTGTGTTCTTGCCAAAAGTCATCAACTTCCCTTTTCTAATTCCGATTCAATATACAATACTCCTTTTGAACTTGTTCACACTGATTTATGGGGACCTTGTCATGTAAAAGTTTCAAATGGTTGTAGCTACTATATTAGTTTCATTGATCACCATTCTAGGTTTACTTGGATATACTTGTTAAAGTCCAAGTCTGGTGTGTATGAAGCTTTTACTAGTTTTAAGGCCTTAGTTGAGAATCAGTTTGGAAAAAGAATTAAAATGCTGCAGAGTGGTGGTGGAGGAGAGTATATTGCTCTGAGAAATCTTTTTCAGGAAAATGGGATAGGACACAGGATGTCATGTGCTTACACATCCCAACAGAATGGGCTAGAAGAAAGAAGACATAAGGACATTGTAAACATGGGATTGTCCTTTATGGCACAATCAAACTTGCCTCTGAGTTTTTGGGAGATGCTTTTGTAACTGCAACCTACCTGTTGAACAGAGTTCACAGCAAGCCACTACAGTTCAAGACACCACTTGAAATCCTTTATGGACATAAACCAGATTACAGGAGGTTGCAAGTCTTTGGATGCTTATGCTATCCTCATTTGAGGCCATACAACAAGCATAAAATGGAGTACAGATCTTGTGCACGAGTGTTTCTTGGGTACAACAATCAATACAAGGGGTACAAGGTTTTGCTGCCAGATAAAAGAATCATAATAACCAGACATGTGATATTTGATGAAAGAGTGTTCCCTTACAAGGATAAGTTGAATGTACAAGAAACTGTGCCTATTAGTGATCCTCTTATAGTTCCATTAATCCCCACAACACAAAATTTGGATAAATCAGGTATTAATGCAGGTATTGGGAAAGGCACCACAGATGTAAGCCCCTCTGATCATGGCCCAGTCAATCATGACTCCTCTGCATCAAAAGGCACCTCACCTTCCATCAATGATTCAGTCAATTCAGGAATCAGTAATGAGACTATTCCTTTGTTTGTGCAGATGCCTCCTATTAGCAACAATTCAGACAGTTCAGCTTCACAACAGGCTCCTCAGGGACATCCCATGATCACAAGATCAAAATTGGGAATCCACAAACCTAAAGTGTACAACATCACAGCCACAAAAGAAACTGAGCCTAGTTCTCTTGGAGAAGATCTCAAGTCTGTTAAATGGAAAGGATCCATGAAAGAAGAAATAGATGCATTGGTAAGGAACAATACTTGGCAGCTAGTTGATTCACCAAAAGGAAAGAATATAATGGGATGTAAGTGGATTTTTAAAATAAAAAGGCATGCAGATGGAAGAGTTTCTAAGTACAAAGCTAGATTAGTAGCTCAAGGATATTCACAGATGCCAGGATTTGAATTCTCAGAAACTTTTAGCCCTGTTGTAAAACACAGCACGATAAGGATCATGCTCACCTTGTAAATCAGTTATTCTTGGAGAGTCAAACAATTAGATGTTAGCAATGCATTCTTGAATGGAGAATTAAGTGAGGAGATATACATGAAACAACCACCAGGTTTTGAGAAGGGAAACAGTCAGATGGTTTGCAAGCTGTCTAAAGCCTTGTATGGATTGAAACAAGCCTCAAGAGCATGGTTTAGCAACGTTAAGTCAGTATTGATCAAGATGGGATTCAGAGATTCTAAGGCTGATAGCTCACTTTTCTACACAGTCAGAAAGGGAAATTATCTCTTTTTCTTGATTTATGTTGATGATATCCTTGTTACAGGATCAAATCCCATGATGATTGAACACTTTGTTAAATTTTTTGGTCAGAATTTCTCTATTAAGGATCTTGGAGAAATGAGCCACTTTCTTGGAATTGAAGTCACAAGGACAATGAGGGAATGCATTTATGTCAAGAAAAATACATCAAAGAACTCCTTGAAAAATGTAAAATGGAGTCTGCTAATCTCACTCCTACTCCAATGGTTTCCTCATTTCAGTTATCCAAACACCAAGGGATGCCAACAGTTGATGGAACAAAATATAGAAGCATTGTAGGAGCACTACAATATGTCACCCTCACAAGACCAGAACCGAGATATAGTGTGAATAAAGTTTTTCAATACATGTTAGCCCCTTTAGACACACATTGGAGAGCTGTGAAGAGGATTTTAAAATACCTAGATGGAACAAAGAACTCTGGACTGTACCTCATAAAATCTTCACATCTTAGCTTAAGTGGATTCTCTGATTCAGATTGGGGTGATGATATTGATGATAGGAGATCAACCACTGGATATTGTGTTTATTTGGGAGGTAACTTGATATCCTGGTGCTCAAGGAAACAACCTTCAGTCTCAAGATCGAGCACAGAAGCAGAATATAAGAGTTTAGCCAATGCAGCATGTGAGGTGACTTGGATCAATTCATTACTTAATGAGATAGGGCTGCCTCTTACCAAAACACCTGTAATTTGGGTAGATAATCTCAGTGTTGTAGCCCTAGATTCTAATCCTATCCTACATGCTAGAACAAAACATGTGGCACTTGATTATCACTTTGTAAGAGAAAGGATTGAGGCAGGAAGATTAAGAGTGCATCACATTCCAGCCATTGAGTATGCTGCAGATATTCTGACTAAGCCTTTGTCTTTACAAATCTTCTCGAGACTCAGGAGTAAGCTAAACGTAACAAGTAGGAGCATGATCGAATTGAGGGGGCGTGTGAAAGATGCACCTGCTGGTAAGCGCGTGGAGGTTAAGGAGCTACAAGCCATGGAAATGCAACGAATGGAAAATGACAGCTGCACAAACAGACAAGGAGGCTACAACGGGCTGATTGATCAAGAGGACACTTGTATTCATCTGGATGGTCACCATGCAGAGGGTGGCAGCTGTCATGCATTGGCCTTGGTCCCTAAACCCTAGATTGGTCTATAAAAGGAATGTTGATGTATTGCTTTCTGTGTAACAATGTATGCTAGTTCAAATGCAGAAGTAACATTAATGAAATACAAGGTTCTTCATGTTTACAGCTTTTCAATATTTAGCTTTTTATCCAATGTCGTTCTCACCTTTTCTTTTCAGAATTGAGTTCGAAATTAAATTCTTTAATATGTTAATGATTCGTGAGCTTTTGAAAGCTAAATGAGTTCAATAGACACTAATTGTAAATTAAGTATTACTCAATATATTAAAAAATTAAAATCAAATATTTAAAAGTAGATAATTTATCTAATAAAATCTTCAATAAGTTTATTATAAGAATAAGTGTAAATGTTAATTAAAACTAAAATCAAATTATACAAGCTTTCTAACTAGTCATTTCATAAGCTCACTAATAAATTTGTTCGCGAGCTAACAAATGATTGAAAATTTGTAGAAAAATAAACATGTATAATAATAAATCATATCCTAAAACATGTGAAATAATTTTAAAATATAAATATCATGCAATAATTATATAAAATTTATAAATTAATGGAATACTTGAATTCATAGTAGTAATCGTATTCACAAATCAACTCCCTTAACACGAAAGCAAATGAAAATACACAAGCACACATGGTTCGGGTTGGTTTTATGATATTACTCACCTAAATCTCTTAGGGGCCTTAATGTGGGGAGTAGTATATTAGGGACCATAAACATGTACTCCCTCCGGTTCATATTAAGTGTCATTTTACAAGTTAAATTTTGCTTCAAATTAATTATCGTTTTAAAATCTTTTACCCATTTTTTCCAACTTTATCCTAACTCATTAAAGAAACAAAATACATTTATGGTAATAAGATAGTTATTAGTAAAGAGGTAAGAGAGTTTAATTAGGAACTAGTGCTTAACCCGTGCAATGCACGGAGCGAATTGAATGAATGGTGTAAATTCATTCGATGTGAGTGTAATATTATTAATTTATTAATGTAATATAATAACTTAAAATGCTCAAGTCACGATTTGGTCAACACGAGCAAATTTAAAACCAAGGTAGTGGATATACGCACCTCATTTTATTTATTAGTTCACCCCACTAAAAATATTATCACAAAAATATCAATATTATCCTTAAACCCTACACCCCAAAATACTTCATCTCCTTCAACTCTCCAGCACCACTCCAGTCGTCGCCCATCACTGCCATGACCACTGTCTATTGAAGAACATAAACAAAATATGTACACAGAAATACACTGCCGCCATCGTGCCATTGAAGAAAGAAATAGAAAAAAAATGCCTTGAAAAAAGTCGTTCGAACCAAACTTTCGAACACAAAATATAGGTTAAAAAATCAATTCGAACACAAAATACAACTTCAAAAAATTGATTCATACACAAAACACATGTTTGAAAAATCGATCTGAACGCCCCCTTTAAGGCTTGTTCAAAAAAAAATTTCGAACAACGTTGTACTGTTCGATCAAAAAGTTCAAACACATGACATTTGCTCGAGAAACCAGAGACAAACACCCTTATTTTGGCATTTTTGTTAATTTTTTCTTAGTGGGGTGAACTCATTAAAATTGGATTAAGATATTATAAATTCTAAATAATTATTTAATAATAAGAAAAAACAAAGAAATATTATAAAATAACAAAATAAATCATAAAAGAATATGAAATATGTTAAATATGTATAAGAAATATATTTTATATACAAATACTTATCAATGAATTTAAAAAAATTATGAAGATAGCAATAGTTTAAATAATATAAAATAAATCTTATTTCAAAATAATTATATAGAATAGATAATTTAAATCTTGAATAATCCTTTACTAAATCCTAAAAGTAATAAAACACAATTAAAATTCTATAAATAATAAAATAATCAAAAAAATATGAATTTAGTTAAAAACACAATTAAAATTCTATAAATAATAAAATAATCAAAAAAATATGAATTTAGTTAAATAAATATAACATATATATGTTTTAATTATAAATGGTTCTTAATAATTTCTAAAATGAAATAAAAAATATAAGTTTAAATATTATAATATAATATAATAATATAAATATGAAATTATTTTGAAATCACACAAAAATATAATAAAATTATTAATTTCTAAATATTTATTTTAAAGGATTCAAAGAATAAATTGTCGATAGTGGTAAAGTAAATCAAATAAATATATATAAGTTAATTTTAAATATTTTTTAATTTATTGAAAATTGATAATAAGATAATAACAAAGATCAAGAAGTTATAAAATCTAATAAAATAAATCTTAAAATATTTTAAAACAAAAAGTAATATACTTAAATAATGTTATATTATAAAAACCAATCTCCTAAGTCTAGAAAAAAAATTAAATTTTGTAAAAATGTAACATATACTACAAAAATGAAAAAAGAAATACCAAATAAATGAGGCATCGTATTAAAATTTTAATTGAGGGCCTTTGTATTCTATTTTACTATAGTTATTTTTTTACAAATCAGTCCGGTAATTGGCTCGAGATAGCCACTGAGTAATTAACCACCAAGTCATCGAGTCAGTTGATGAACCCGATAATAAATTAAAATTTATATATAGATTTTAGTTTATACGAAAGTAATTATATAACCAAGAGTAATAAATCATTTATGTGTGGATTTCTAATGTTAAATACTTAAAGTCATAGTATTAGTCACAAATTATTATAATATCCAAACGTTCATCAATAATTATTTAATTAAGAATTTTATAATAATGTATTGAATTCTTTATATTATGTCATTATATAATCATTTTTTTGTTTTACCCACATATATTTTTGATTTCAAATTTTAATCAACTAATTGTATAAAGTTATTTACATTTCACTTATGTTCATAATATATTTTTTATTTTTTTAGGAAACGAACAAAAAGTGTCATTGTCAAGTTTGTGACAAGTTAAGGTCAAAATTTGGGTCATCCGAGTTTTACTCGAGTCACATATAGAAAATTAGAAATATGACGCCATTAGGTTTGTCCTCGTATCACCTGGTCTGGTCATCAAATAAAATAATGGAAGAAAAGACAAGTTCTTGTTATTGATTATAATTTTTTTCTTTTTTTTTTTGTATTCGTTGCATCAATTTTCTAGTTGTACTCATACTATCTTTTTGTTTTTAGATAAAAAAATTATTTAATAATTTTTTAAAATCAAATTATAAATTTTATATTTTTGTTATTCATTTTATTTTTTCCCAATTTCGTTTATATTATATTATGTTTCTTGTGATTTTTTATTTTCTATTTTTTATTTTTTTAATAATCTTCTATAATTTAATGGTACTTTTTTTGTAACTATGAATTCATATTTAGTTTTATAATATTTTCAAATTTGTGGTTTATTTTCTAATTTTTATATTTATTAAACAACTATTTGTAATTTAATTATAAGTTATTATATTTTATTTATAATAAAAAAAATTATTTGATATCATTTGACATATTTTTATTTTGATTTACTTTTTCGGATTTTACAGATTTATAAACTAATTATTTAGAGTTATTTATATATTATATATTTATATTTTAATTTTCATATTTACTATACACACACACACACACACACACATAATATTTTTGTTGTTGCTATTATTATTTTTTACTCTATTTTATATTCTTATCGATTCTCTTTTTTATTTTTATTTAATAATTTTATAGAATCTAATTATAAATTTTTTTTGAGTTAAATTAACTTATTTTTATGAATTTTCTCTTTAGTTTTATTTTATTTTTGAATTTTCGGTTTTGTTTCATATTTATTAAATAAATATTTATAGTTTAATTATAAGTTCTTATATTTTTATATATATGATTTTATTAATATTTTTAATTTTATTTAAAGCATTTGAAAAAATATTTATATTTTAATTTTGCTTTTTTGGTTTTTCAAATTTATTAACTAATTTTTTACATATATTTTTATATTTATTTTAAATAAATTTTTATATTTTATATTTTCTTCAAAAAAAACTTATATTATTTTTATTTTTTTCAGTCTTTATTTATTAATATACATAATTCTTCTATATATTTAGTATTTTCTTTACATTGATTATAATCTCCAAAAGAATATTTACATAAAGAATTATATAAATAATAAATATGTATACTACATATAGTAAGTAAAATGAGCGGGAAAATTTTGAGAAATATTTTTAGAAATGCTAGCCTTTTTATATATATAGATATTATTAATTGGTTAAGGGTATATTAGTAAAACTTAGATGTTCTTTAATTTTAGACATAAATTCTAAAATGACATTTCATAAAAAACGGAGGGAGTAGTGTTTATATAGTAATGAATTAGGATTTACCACAATTGCTTAGATTGAATGTATAAGGTAACTACTAATTAGTTCTATATCGATATCAGTAGTTATAGGTCTTTTACCTTAATTATATCACATAATTAAATCCAACAACAACAATAATATAATATAATGACAAATATAATTATTATTAAAATATGCGGCACACTTTAATAAGAAATTAATAAACTTCCAATAATTTTCCACTTGGGCTACATATTGTTCTTTAAATAATTATATTACTTTATTTATACACTATATGTCATCTGTTCAACAACTGTTGCTTAACAATCTACTCTATCTCATATAGCAATGAGACTTTCATATTTTCATCACATTACATATCGTAAATCAAGAGTGATAATTACCATGCTACTATACTCAATGACATAGATCAAAAGTAGCATGGAAATACATGTAATGTAATCTTTATCATGCATATTTCTAACTAATCCAACTATAGTGACATCAAACCACAAATAGTGTAAAACATTACAAACAAATATAATGAGTTCAAAATACCATCAGCTTATTCTACAGAAAACCGAAGGTATCAAATGTTTAACAAAATTACATAGAACACCATCTCTCACTGAACTAAGGTAATATACATAGTAGAACCCATGAACAAAATGCTTGTTAAATACCTCACGTGTTAATAGTTAATGAGTGAATTCTGCTATCATAAATCCACCTTTATGTTTTCCATGAAAATTTAAACTCTTTTCTTTATCAACAAAAACTTGTTATTGTCTCATCGAGATATAGTAAATCAGACTTTGCAACAATATCCACAATAAGATGCCTCAAAACTTAGCTTAAAAATTGTAAAGAACTATAAATGTCTACATGACACCTTTTTTCCAAAATAACTCTTTGACTTAACAGTTAGGTATAGCCAAATGGATCTTTATTCACATCCAGTAAAATCGGATTCTCGAAAAAACTGATTTACGATAATAGATCATAAAATCAATTTTTTTTCTCTAAGAACACTTTATAAACCCTGTCGGAATTTCTGAAATAGTCAAATCAGGATTAATTATTCGCCAAGAGATTATGTAAGTTACATCTAAATACTACATACTTAATCATACGAAAGACTTTCGAATATAAGTAGTCTTAATTGTTTTTAGTTATGAAATGCTCCCACTGAACTTACAGTATGTACAATTATCAACTATATTTATCCTAACACCAAACATGATAATAATTTAATGATAATTATAGTACCATAAATAAGAAGCCAACTCAAACCTAAACGAGTCAATTAATGCCACAATGATTCTAAAGATTTGTATAGTGAAAACCAAAATGGAAAGTCTCTTTACAATCAATGACTTTATTTAGATGAAAATTATTGACTAGACATACCAAATATCTCTATTGCCTTTTGAATCTCTTCGGTCTTAAATTCATTTATGACCAATTAGATCCACTTATAGACAATTTGATGAGATTCAAAAAAATATCATGGTCATTCATAAATTTCATATAATATATATCTAATAGCTTATGTTGAGATTTTTGAGTTTGCCTATAGAAGGTTAATCTTTAAATATTAACTTGGTGATCCAAAAACTGGATATTGAACAATGTTATGAAAGAATCATTGTCAATTACAATTGTAGCAGGATATCATAACTCCTTACCAAAGATAAAGTCACTCAAATTTTCTCCCACTCAAACTCAACTCTCTCAACTAAATTCAATATCCCATTACAAAAGACCTTCTAAAGTTCTTAACAGAAGTAGTAACTTACATTCTTAAATCTATGTTTTGTTGGAGACTCGAAAGTTTTACTTTAGTTGGATAACCCCAAATATACACATGTCTAAGAATAGAATCTTTCATATTTAAAAACACATATGGGGATTTAGTTTGCTCCTACTTAGTCAGAACTACAAAAGCAATGAATATTGCATTATCAACCGCTTCTCTTAAATTTATGGTAAAGGAAATTGGCGAATCATATTTCTTGTCATATCCTTGAAGAGTATTCTATACGTTTTGTATACATGTAATCCGATATGGGAAGTTTCATTATTTGAGGTGTTATTATCATTGATAAGGAACCTACAATGTATGAATATTGAAAGAGGTAAAATTGAATATATGTTTATATAGTAGAATAAAAGTATATTACAGTAATCTCTTAGAAATTCAAAAAACCTTTATCAATGACAAACTAAACCTGTATAACCTCAATTACATTTGTTTTGTCATAATTCTGTGTAGATGTGTCTTTCAACATCACTTGACTATTGACTCCACAATCAGTAGCATTTTATATTATAATACTTAGCGAGAGTAATAAAAAATTAGAAATTACTCATCAAATAATTAAATGTAAAAATTAAACAAACTAAAATATCAACTAAAGTGAGAAGCGTACTTAGTACACACTCTTTCAGGTTTTACCTTCATGCAAAAAGAACAAGTAAATCCCTTGTCCTATTGCTGTTCCACTCCAAATTTGGTGTCCTTAAGTAACTTCATTTATTTATTATGAGGGATAAGTACTAATTGAGTACTTTTGTTCTTTTCTCATTCAAATAAATACTCATCGAGAGAATAAATATGTCTTACTGTACTCCTTGATGTTTCATATTTTCTTAGTGAAACAATAATCAAGAAATTAATAGTTTTAAAAAGAGAGACGGTAATGATGATTGCTTCAGCACCAAACCAAAAGATAAGCGTGCACCAAACAGGACGTAGTAGGAGGGGCACCATCCTAGGTATACAACTGGCACACAACCTAAAATTCTACGAAAAAGAGACGAGGTTAATATGGGAATTTAAGTTTGGGAATCTTTGTTACATGCGAGTTGCTGCTGTTGTTTTGTTTTAGTTAAGTTAATATCTAGAAGGAACCCTTTGCATATTAACCTCATACTTAGTGCCCTAAATATTATCTCAAAAATAGTGCCAAAAGCACAAAAATTCAACATTGGAAAATAACTTTAAAATAAACAGAAAATCAATTCAGAGAACAAAACCAAAATACTTACAATTAATATTTATGTCGTAACATAAATGACTTTTGGGCAAGTGAACCAAATTAGGACACATTACATGGCACCTAGTACAACATTAATCTCATCGAAGGAAAGAAAATCAATGCAGCGGTGTCCTTGTTGCAATGATCAAACACTGATAATTAGTTCTATCTGAAAAAGTCTATCGAAAGACCGATCAATACCCACATGATTTAAAAGTAATTATCACGTGTTTATCATCACAGATATGTTGTTATTCGGCCAAGTTATGTCAGACTGAAGGGTCGATTGCAACTTGCATAAAGAACTTCACACCATCATCTATGTAAAATCAATAAAGTTTCTCTCCACAACAGTGGTTGTGAAGGCTATGTCCTGTTTTGATTAACCAAAATAAAAATTACTAGACCAATTAATTAAGAACAAATTACCATTACTCAACTTAACAATGTTAAACGTCGTCCCCTATAAAATACATTTGGATTGAATCTAACTTTATTTTGATTTAAAACTCAAATAACTGAAATATGTTTGAATTAAAACTTAAACAAGCTCAAATCCAAAAACTAACTTAATTTGAGTTTGAGACCAATAATAAATTAGTCCAAAAATCACTTCCTTTAAGTAGACAAAATCTACTACAAAAAACAAGCCTAATAAATTAAACTCAATTTAACTTTAGTTAGATTTGAAACTAAAATCATAGTAGGACTCAAGTTCATAGCTCCTAACTAAATGTAGGTTATATCTTTAAACATTAATTATCAAAAAAATTAAATAATAATTCAATCTTTATGGGTTGAATTAAATACTTCATTTCTTACCCTAATACCGTATTCCAAGTTCATAATCCAAAATTCTTTATATGAATTTTAGTCAAATAAACCAAAAACTCAAACTTTATAAAAGTTTTAAGACCAACGAGTGTTAATCCCAAAACCTAGTCGTACTTTGGATTAAATGAAACTGATTGCAGCATTAATCTAAGTTTGAACTTAAAAATGCAACTTTATATGTCTAATTTACTTTATTTTAATTTAAAGTCCATCAAAAATAATTAGACTTTAAATGTAATTTTATTTTAGATATGAGGCTCACGTGAGCTCAAACCTAACAGAAAATGTGAATTAAAATTCACAACATATAGAATAAATTCAGTAATGAAGTTTTAAGCTAAAAAATAATTTGTAAATGTGAGCCAAAATTAAACGAATCTAAATATCAAAATATTAGCTCAAATTTACACACATTAAATTTAAATTGAGGATTCGTGTAAGTTAACAATGTAGCGTTATCAGATTGTGTCAAACTGAAAAGACGATTATAATTCACATGACAAAACTCACATTACAATCTATGTAATTTTCAACATCACTCTTTACAACATAAATTATGAAGGCAACTTATTATTAGATTTTCTGTGAGATTAATTAATAGTTAACTTAATTGATTTATTCTTCAATAAAATGCATCCTGGCTTAATTTCAACCGATGTCTAGAAACCAAATAAGATATTAATATAATTAAGATTAAAATTTATGAAACTTAATTTGGTTTATAATTTAACTAAATTTTAGAGATATTGGATATAAACATAAATTTAATACTTTAATACCCACATTAAGCTCAATCAAGAGACCAAATTTCAGCCTAAAATGTGAATCCGTGGGTAGTTGAACCTGAGTATGATAACGTAAATAACAGATAAATACCCAATTATACTTTACTCAAATGTTTCAAGTTAACCAAAAAAAAAGCAATTGGGTTACGCCCACATAAAAAATAATCACCAAAGTGGTCTGAAATAAGAATAAATCTCATAAAGTCCCTCCAAAAAATTAAATCGCATTTAGGTCCCAGAGAATTCAAACTTTTTAAATCAACCCACAGACCCAAGAAGTTGTCCGAAATACACTCTTCTTCAATATACCAAATCCGTCGTCACTGCAACACCCCACCAGTGACACTTGAATCCATCAAGACGAGGAGGCCGAACCACAACCGATGACAAAACGAAGAAGGATTAACCAATGAGCAAACTCTCTAGTCAATCCCCCGCGCGCCATCAATGATCTCGACGTCCCCAATCAAGTGTGAAACAACAACGCCGCTGGACTCCACCATATTCTTTCTAGATTTTCGACAAATCAAAGCAAAATAAGGACTCGGGAAGAGGCTGTAAGCTACTGCAGAGGCAAAACATGGCCGTCACCGCTTTTCCCAATGATCAGGTGCGTTCAGGGGCGGATCCAGGATCATAAATTTCGGGGAGCCACTTATTAAGAGGAACAAAAATATTTTTGTGGCACGTTATATAACAAAAAATAACACGATTAAAAAATATAAATACAAGTTAATATTAATAATTAGTATAATACCATAAAAATCAAAAGTTTATGAAATATATTCAATGGAATGTTGAACACATCTTCTTTTTTTGTATTCCCTTTTTTCTTTATTCTTTCTTTTGGTTCAAGTAAGCCTTTCCTTCTTTTTCTTTTTTGTTTGTACATGCTGTGTCATTTCTGATTTTTTTTCTTTTCTTTTTCTGTTTTAGGTTTTATAAAAAAATGAATGAAATAGTAAGGGATGGGATTTGGACAGTGTATCTTTGAGAAGTTCAATGAGTTTGCTAATCACTTGACCAACTCCTTTACTTAAAACCTTGTGGAGGCCATATATTATATTATTGTCATATAAAAATTATACCTAAATAATAGTATAATTTATGAAATTTTCTGCAGGGGCCATGACCCCCCTAAGGTATACCTTAAATCCGCCCCTGGGTGCGTCTCGGTAGTGAAGGAAGAAGATGATGAGGCAGCAGACACACGACCTTGGACCTGATGGCCGTCGCCTGCCTCAGTCACCGGTGTTTAGATGGTGGGCAGAGTTCTTAAGGGGAAAAAGAATGGATACGGCTGTGATTTGTGAAATTGGGGAAGAAGGCCCAAATCACCCGTACAATGTGATCTCCTGCTTCCTACCTGTTTTTTCTTTCTCTGCTATTTTTCTTTTATTTATGATTAGGTTTGTAGTTTCTTTTCTTACTCTTTCCTATTTCCACTAAAAAAAATATTTTATCTCTGCTTAATTTTTTTTATTTATATTTAGTTTTGCAATTTCTTAAGTATCACAATTTAATGTGTGTTTTTTTCTCTGCTATTTTTCTTTTATTATATTTGGTTTTGAAGTTTCTTTTCTTTCTCTCTTCTATTCTCCACGTACAACAAAAATATGATTATTTGAGAAAAAAATCTTTCCCCACACTGATTAAATAACCAAATAAACATTAAATAAATGTATTGAAAAAACACTCATCTCTCATAAGATAGATTAGATTCAATTCATCCAGATCTTCTTATTACCCAAATCATTAGTTTTTATAGATTTCATGGGAGAGACGAGGAGAAAAATAATTTCAAGGTATTAGATAAACTTAATAATTTAAATCCACGTTGGAGATTTTATAAAATATTGATTAGAAACTTTTACAATTTTTTACATTTACAATTTTTTTTTCAAAGATTAGATGAATATTAGTGAAGATTTTAGAAAAGATTATTTAATGTTCATATTTTAATGAAAACTCTAGAAAAAATTATTTAATGTATATATTACGATCAAAACTATTTTTAACTCATAATAGATTAAAAAATTTCATCCTAAATAACTATCATCTCATTTTAACTTTATTAATATAATAAAAATGTTCATTATAAATAAATAACATCCCACCCTGATTAAAAATAAATAAATAAATAAATAAACCTATAATTTTCCTTCCTCTCTCTTATACCAACATAAAAATAAAATTAACAGTGGATATAGAAAATTTACTTGATTAAAACACTCCCCTTCCACTCTCCTCTTCTGTTCCAACATAAAACCAAAATTAACACACATATATACACATATATTCTAATTGAACAGTGAAATAAATAAAAAAAAATTCCACAATTTTCAATTCATCCATATTCCAATATAAAAACAAGACTACAATG
Source organism: Phtheirospermum japonicum (assembly GCA_014905375.1). Classification (NCBI taxonomy): domain Eukaryota; kingdom Viridiplantae; phylum Streptophyta; class Magnoliopsida; order Lamiales; family Orobanchaceae; genus Phtheirospermum; species Phtheirospermum japonicum. Next base: position 1,475,560 of record BMAC01000238.1, read on the forward strand.
TATCTAAAAGTCTATTTGAATAAAATACTCCCGATAAATAGGGTAAATAATTGATAAAGGTTTAATATAATAAAATGTTCGTCCTTAATAAATATCATTCTATGTAATAGTATATTTTTATTTTTTCACAAATTTTAATTTTGGATACTCGGTCAATTCTGTTCCAATAATAAATTCTACATAATGATTTTAAATTCGGATATTCAGTTAATTCTGAACAAGCATAATACAACTAAATAAATTTCCTATTAACCCTTAGGACGACTATAATTCATATGTTGGATGAACTTTAGTTTATTAGGAACTCGGAACTCAAAATATGCTTAATATATCTTTTGATATAATTTTTTGATGATGTATTTCTATATTGAGAATGTCTGATAATAAATATTATTATTTCTCCTAACGACTATATATTTGAGTGTTGTTTTTTTCTCGAAGTAATTTATTTTATCCTATCTATGCATTTTTCGAAATTATATAGTGAAACTTAATGGTATAAATTTTGATTTTTCTTTATAATTGATTAAAATCGACAATGTGAAGTTAATGATAGTAAAAGAGTTGAAATTATATTGTAATTTATGCTTAAAAAAAATTATATTATATACCATATAATTACAGTATTTAAAATCAAAATTTTGAGAGTCTATAATTTTTACTAGCACAATACCCGTGTGTAACACACGGATATTCTTTGGTTAATTTGCAAACAACATTGGGATTTTGAGAGTCTACAAAGCCTTCTGGTTGAGTCATGTGTACTTCTTCATTCAAGTCACCATGTAAGAAGGCATTATTTTATATCAATCCGCTATATGGACCAATTTGATGTGGCAGCCAAAGTAAGAATTGGCCTAACTCTGCTAGACTTAATAACAGGGCTGAAAGTGTCTAAAAAATCTATACTTGCATGTTGCTCAAAATCTCTAGCATCTAGCCTTACCTTGAGCCTATCTATACTGCCATCAGATTTATACTTTGTCCTGAAAACCTACTTATTTGATATGACATGCATAGAGGGTCTGTAGGGAACTAATTTCCTAGTCCTATTTGTTATCATGGCATTGTATTCCAACTGCATTGCAGCTTTCCAATCAGGATCAAGAAGAGCTTGTGAAGTAGATGGTGGTTCCAAATGAGGAATTGAGGAAGTGATTGCATATAAGACTTTAAGTTTGTGGATGTCATTTTTGGACCTAGTTATCATTGAGTGAGATGGAGGTGGATTTGAAGATGGAGCAGAAGATAATGTGGTAATAGATGTATTATTTGGGTGATTTGACTGTGATGAAGGAATAGGAAGATGAACTATGAGATTTATACCCTCTGGGCTGGAATATGCAGTGCTGTTTGGATGAGGAGAAGATTCTGATAAGATTGTAAGTAGAGTATCTGGAGTGCTCAGTGAAACAGGAAAAACTGGAAGAGGCATAGAAAATGTAGGAGTAGGTTGTGGGAGGAAATAAGATGTTGGTTTTTCTCTAAACATTTCCTTGTAAGGAAATTCAGACTCATTGAACTCAACTGTGGCTGCTATATATAACTTTCCAGTGTTGCTTAGGCATTTGTAACATTTATAATTAGCACTATATCCTAGAAAGAGACACTTTGAGGATCTGAACATGAATTTATGAGCATTGTGTGGTCTAAGATAAGGATCACAAGCACAACCAAAAACCTTTAGGAATGAGTAGTCTGGAGGATGATGAAAAGGAGACTGATGAGGAGAGATGTTTTTGAGGATAGGTGTTGGCAAAAGGTTGATTATGTAAGTAGTTGAGTAAAAATCATCCCACCAGTATTTGAAAGGAAGAGAGGCCTGAGCTAATAAGGAAAAGCCTACTTCAACTATGTGTAGATGTTTCCTTTCAACTTTGCCATTTTTTGATGTGTGTGTGGACATGGATGTCTAAAATGAATTCTCAGTTGTGTTAAAAATGGAACAAATGATCTATAATATCCTCCCCAGTCAGTTTGTAAACATTTTATTTGTGTTTGAAATTGTCCCTCAACAAAGGAGATGAAATTCTGAAATACTTGATAAGATTGAGACTTTGTTTTTAAAGGATAAATCCATGTGTATCTTGTATAATCATCAATGAAATGAATATAATATCTGTAACCATCACAAGATAGCACATGAGAAGGACCCCAAATATCTTAATGTAGTAATTGAAAAGGAGCAGTTTATTTTAGTAGGCTGAGTTACAAAGTGTTGCTAATGCATTTCGCCAAGTTTACAAGCATGACAAAACATTACATCACTCAAACAAGTAGGAATGTGCATTTGATGAATCACAGTAGACAAAACCGACTTAGATGGATGACCTAGTTTTTGGTGCCATGTATTGGCATTTTTTGAAATAGACAATGCAACTGGAGCTTTATTACAAGTATCAGATATGTGAAAATTTGAACTAGGAGAAGCTTGAGAGCATAAATGAGATGAGGAAGCTTTTGACCTGTGAAGACCATATAGATCAAGCTGGTACAGTCTATGTTTGAGTTTGCCCTCAAGCAGAGTTTGATGTGTAGTTTTGTCCTTAACAAGACAACAATCATGATAAAATTCAATAAGAACATTGTTGTCTTTTGTGACTTGAGAAATACTAAGAAGATTTTTTGTTATATTTGGCACAAACAAGATATTTTTGAGGGATAGAGGTTTAGAATGTGGATATGTGGAGATTTTCCCTGAAACTATTTTAACTATTGGAAGAGAGGAACCTTTACCTACTACAAGACTTTCTTGCCCTTGATAGTCAGCTGACTGAATGTGAGGTTCTCCATGTCTACAGTTACATGGTTAGTGGCTCCACTGTCAAAATACCAATGTCCATCTGTAGAGGTTACCCCTGAACTGGATCCTGCTCTAAGATGAGCCTGAGGGTTTGTCACAGAGAAACTTGAGCTGTTAGCATCAGAGGAGGGGCCTAGAAAATTCACATAAAATCTCTTGAAGCACTTTAGTGCCATATAACCAGTTCTGCCACAGAGTTGAGATGATGGTTTGCCATTTGTGTTCTTGTAGTATCTACCACCTCTACCACGGCAACAAAATTTTCTACCACCTCCTCGTGTACCATTGTGTAGATAACCACGAAAACCCCCATTTCGATTATATCAACATTAGTAGCAGGATTAAAGACAGGATTAAAATTGTTTACACTAGTGTTCAAGGTAACATAGGTATGATTGACATTACCAACTTGTTAAAGATGCAACTCATGTGTTTGTAAAGCAACCTTAACTTTTTGTAATGAAAGAGGATCAATTTTGGTGGTGAGATTAACGACAACTGACTCATACTCTGGTCCAAAACCCCCCAGAATATACAGTATGAGTTCATCATCACTTATCATTTGACCAATAGAGTTCAAATCATCAACTATATTTTTCATTTTCAGGATGTACTTGTCAAAAGATAAATCACCCTTTTAAATTTTTTCAAGCATGAATCATAGCTGCAAAGCTCGAGATTTTGACTATGATTGAAACAATTGAGCTAATGCAGTACATACATCATATGCAGTGACATAACGTGTGAGATGCCTTAACATTGATTCAGTGATTGAAGCTAAGATCCAACATAATAGAAATTGATCTATTCGCATCCACATCAGATAATTAGGATTGATATTGGACGACGTACCAATAATGAGAAATTGAGATGGAGCTAGTTTAGTTCCGAGAAGGATACCTTTGAAATCGTAGGCTTTTACAGATAAAAGCACCTGGATTTTCCAGTAGTTGTAATTTCCTCAATCAAGGCGTAGATTGAGCGGCGCAAGATGAGGAACAGACGCGGAGAAAGCTGAAACAGCCTCTATCGTAGAGGAGAAAGACGGTGAGATCGACGCCATTGTTGAACAGTGATTGCCGGAGAAGATGACCGGAAAAAAATTAACCTTCTTTGATTCTAGATACCATGTTGAATTATAAGATAAAGATAGAAAAGATAAAATGCTTGAAATTGGAATTGTGATTGTATGGGCATTTCTTGGCCATATATACAGATCAACAGCTCAGCAAGCTTAGCTTGGGCATTAAGCGGGAAATTTTCATTTTTGGTACATTATGTTGGCCACTTTCCAGTAAAGGTACGTGATGTTGGCCAGCATCAAACTACGTCTATTAAGTTGACAAATTCATCAAATATGGTACAAAAAATCCCAATCGGGCTTTGATGCTACGTGGCATGATTATTTAATTTTTTTTATCATTTTTCATTTAATTTTAAATATTAAATGGAGGCGAAAAGTCATTTTTGCTCTTCCCATATAGTTTGTTTTTTTCATTTCTTTTTTTTTCTAAAAATATTTTTCTTTTTATTTTCTTTTTATGTAAAACTAAAAATATTTTTAATACAAGTATTATAGAAATATATCTAAAAATATATAAAATATATTATGTACAACTTACTTAAATGTAATATCAAAAATAAATAAAATTATTATTTTTAAAATTAATAAAGTTTTATAAACTAAACAAGCAAAAATTAATAAATAAATCTGGTTCATAAAATTTTTAATAATTTCATTAAGAATGTAATCGATTTCATAATGTTTTTAATTTTATTTAGTTTTAAACTAGAATTTATATCATCAAAATAAAAGCTATATAGATTTCTTTCAACATATTTGTTTTGGGCAAATACTTGGGTGAGACCGGTCTCATAAAATGAGACCACTTTTAACCCACATAATACAAACTGACCCATTTACAGCCCGCCCGCCCGCTGTCCCACCCTTTCATATTAATTACTAATTAAAAATAGCATCATCTCCTCCCTCCCGTCTTCTCTCGCTCTGTCGCAGAAAACAAATATCGGCCCTGCACCGCTATCTCCTATTGTTCGCCAAATACAAAAGGGGAATGAACAACACCCGAAGAAAAAGTCTAGGTTTTCAAATCTCAACCACCACCTTTTCATTCATATTTCTCTTACCCTCGATTTTTCTTCAATCTTAATTTGGGGAAAATTAATTCCATTTTCAAATTCGGTTTTGCAGCAGTAAAATAAATTGTTTGCAAGATTCGGCAATGGTGGGCATAATCTTAGGAGGAAATTGGGTACTTCTTGTCAATCTCATTTTACTTATCAAGATCCAAGGTGACGAATATACGTAGTAGTTGATATATACGCTTATTGGGAGCTAGTTGTGCTGTAGAAAACTTCTAAGGTTTCGTTTACCATTTTATGAATTTTTTAATTAATTCTATGGGAGGAAATTTATGTCTGACATTCACATGATTATGATCTGAAACCATTGACTTTGTTTTTGTTGTTGTTGAGATTGTGGAAATAGAGAAAATTCACCCGTAATCTGAAGGAGAACTTATCTATCATATTCACGAATTTGCTAATTAATTTGTATTTATTTTCTCAACAATTTTATCCTTTGCTTCTCGATGCGTAAGAGAGAATTGTGTAATGCAAATTAGGTCTATACTCAATACTTGCCTCTTTAATCCTGGGAAAATCTTTTTTTTTTCCCATAACCAGTTCTTGGGTTTTTCCAAAAAGTAGTAAAAACTGCTTCTGACATTTTACTATTCTTTCTAACTATAATTTTTAGGTTTTTGATTTAACTGTGCTAGCCCCTATGCCCTTCCAGATCTTGGCAGCTTTGGACATTGTTCATCAGGGAGCGGATCGGATGCCAAGGAATCAGCTCAACCAGGTTTTGGATGCTGAATTGGGTTCCAATTGGTCATCAAAGTTGACAAGTTTTGACTATGAGCCAATGGCTGCAGCTAGTATAGGACAGGTAATGAAAGTTATGATCTACTAATCTATGCTCATCTTTGATCCTGAATGTGAATTCTGTTTTGTCATTTTCCTTTGTCTTATAAGTGCATGTCTTAGGATGTTCTTGGTTTCCCGTAACAATTACGTTGAACATGCATACATATATATACTGTATGTATCTGATAAATATGTATCAAGTTATACTTTATAATTCTTTCGCCTTCAAGGTATAGAAGATTGTGAGATATATCCTTTGCTAATTGGGTGCTGACTTGTTTGGATACTAATAACAGCAATGAGATACCTTTGTTACACTTTGTATTCCACTTTAGCACAAATAAATTTAAATTCTGAAAAACTCGATTTTGGGTTGATTTGTCTAGTCCGACCCAGCTCTATATTGATCTCTGGCTTGGTGTTGGCTCAGTTATCATATTTATTTTATCGTCATTTCGTGTCTGATTAACGTAATGTTATATTTGGTCAAATATGTTTTTGTATCACAAAACCGGATTCAAGTATCACAAGTTATAATAAAAGTATACGGGAGGCGGCGAAGATGGGATACGGGAGGGTTGAGTGGGTGGTGCTTGAATTTGAACACAATTCAGTTTTACAAGCAGATGGGGGCGCAGATATTGCCAGAGTGGAGGATTTGTAGGCTGGTTGGTGACGCACTTCAGGCTTTCACTCGCTTTAGTCTTTAATTGTGATGTATTAGTTGGGTTGTTTGTGACTGTGGTTCTTCGAGAATTTCTCGATCATGAAGAGTATTTGCACTGAGTTTTATCTGTTATGATGCAAACATGTAGTGAATGTCGTACTACTTTGTCTTTATGAATGTGTTAAGCTTTAGTTGACTGGCAATGTGATTGTTGGTGTTTGAATTATCTGTAATTTTAATGTTTCGTTTTTAATTGCTCAAAATCGGTATAGATGGGTTTTGTAGTAAAATATTAATTTGGGGTTTTTGTGAAAAAAGAAAGAATGTAAAGTTGTGAACTTGTAGCTCTTTTCTTTTGTTGAAGAATGTTAAAGTATTTGAGTATCACAGAACATTGTTAAAGTATCACAAAAAAATATTAAAATACCACAAGATTTTTATACCTATTTTTAATTAAAGTATAGTTAAGTAATGTTTTTAACTCAAGTTTTTCAAGTATCACAAAATATTGTCAAAGTATTAAAAAAGATTGTTAAAGTATCACAAGTTTTTTATACATATTTTTATAATAAAGCATAATTAATTAACGTTTTTAACTCAAGTTATTTGAGTATCACAAAATATTGTTAAAGTATCACA
>BMAC01000238.1:1483392-1496834 GCA_014905375.1 Phtheirospermum japonicum
ATTGTTAAAATATCACAAGTTTTTTATTATTTCACAAAATATTCGTTGTTCATCATATTGCGATTCTGGGCTGTATAATTGTTCTTCTTATTATTTCGCATCAATCTGCAAATTTTCAAATTTTTTTCGATTTCTTTTACTATTTTTCCGGCCAATTTGAAAATTTGAAGAAATTCACCAAATATTCAAGAAAATTGAAAAAATTTACCAAATATCCGTTGTTTATCGTATTGTAATTATGGGATATAAGATTATTCGTCTTATTTTTTTGCATCAATCTGTAAATTTTTAAATTTTTTCGATTTTTTTTAAGTATTTTTCCGGCCAATTTAAAAAAATTGAAAAAATTCACCAAATATCCCAAAAAATTTAAAAAAATTCACCAAATATCCGTTGTTCATCGCATTGAAATTCTGGGTTACACAATTATTCGTCTTATTGTTGCGCATCAACCTACAAATTTTTAAAATTTTCCGATCTTTTTTACTATTTTTCCGGCTAATTTGGAAAATTTAAAAAATTCACCAAATATTCCAGATAATTAAAAAAATTCACCAAATATTCGTTGTTCATCATATTGCTATCCTGAGATGTACGATTGTTTGTCTTATTGTTGGGCATCAACCTGCAAACTTTCAGATTTTTTCGATTTTTTTTACTATTTTTCCGGCTAGTTTGAAAAATTGAAAAATTCACCAAATATTCGTTGTTCATCGTATTGCAATTCTGGGATGTACGATTGTTCGTCTTATTGTTGCGCATCAACCTGCAAATTTTCAAATTTTTTCGATTTTTTTTACTATTTTTTCGGCTAATTTTAAAATTGAAAAAATTCACCGAATATTCGTTTTTCATCGTTTTGCAATTTTGGGTTGTAAGATTGTTCGTCTTATTGTTGCGCATCAACCTGTAAATTTTCAGATTTTTCTGATTTTTTTTACTATTTTTCTGATAAATTGAAAAATTTAAGGTGTTGGGTCCAGTTTTGGAATGTTGGGTCTGGGTTTGGGTTGTTTCTTGGGTATGAATCACTTTACAAAATAGTAAAATGTGGTCTCATTCTACGTGACCGGTCTTACCCAAGACCTACTCTTTCTCTTGACCTTCGAACTGTTTCATACATTAATAACAAATTACATTTTCAACAGATTGATAGTACTTCTGAATGTGCAAATATATTAATACATTAATTACAAATTACGAGCAATCTGGTTCATTATATATATTAATAAAGAAGCAAAAAAATTCCCAGCGGATGGAAACCGACCCCTAATCCCGTTTCTTCATCCCCAATTTCAGGAAAAAAAAATTCGGCCAAAAATCAAAAATCGGCGCCGGCTGCACCCCTCCTCCTTCGATCGGTCTGTGGCTGGTGAAGAACTGGCAAGGAGGCGGCGTTTTGCCCCCTTCGAAAATCGACGGCGCCGGCCCAGCGGATGGAAACCGACGAGCGGGCGTAGGCGGCAGCGTGGACGCAAAGATCCTCTACTGGACCGCAACGGCGGCTGACGGAGATGGTGATGTCGATGGAGGGCAGCTAGGGTGGCCAATAGAAATCGTGTTGATTGGCCACGACTAATTAAGGTTTTGGTTTTCGGATCTCGATCGGGCCGCGGCTGATTTGGCTTGTTCATCGTGGGGTCGCTGGATTCCGTTCGGCCGGTGGTTGAAGGCTGGGGTCGTGATGATGATGGAGGATGTGGATTTTGGTTAAAATACCATGAATTTGGTAGGATAAAAATCTTAAATTGTATGTGTATGTGATGTTCATTCATTCTACTTTTATCACTTAATTTAAGTTTTTAGCAATTATGTATGGTCCAAAAAAAAATGTAGAGATGTTGATGTTAAATTTCTGTGTGCTTCTTCCATGGCGGCTAATGTTGCTGTAGAGATGTTGCTGTTGTTTAAACTAAACTTTTATTTTGTAAACTTTTATTTATTAATATATAATGAACCAGATTTATTTATTAGTTTTTGCTTGGTTAGTTTGGGACAGTATACCATGGATCTAGGTGCACCTATAATTTAATTTATCATCGTATATAACTGGTACATATCATAACATATAACAGATACATATCATATCATCACATATAACTGGTACATATCATCACAAGTAATTGAAATTCTAAATCTAAAATTTAAAATCCTAAAATTAAAAAAATAAACCTAAAACAATAAATTAAACCCTAAAAATGAAAAATTAATCCTCAAAATAAAAAACTAAACCCTGAAATTGAATATTAAACTCTAAATCCTAAATTTCTATCGCATATCATCACATATAATTAAAAATGAAAAATTAAATTAAAAAAATAAAAAAACTAAACCTTAAAATGAAATATTAAACCCTAAAAATGAAAAACTAAACCCTAAAATGTAAAACTAAACCCTAAAATGGAAAAGTAAACCCTAAACTCTAAATCTTTGACACATATCATCACTTATAACTACCATATATCATCACGTATAACTGTCAGATATCATCACATATAACTATCAGATATCATCACGTAAAACAGGTTGCACCTAGCAAGGTGCACTCAGGTCCACCTAATAAATTGCCGGTTAGTTTATAAAATTTATTAATTTTAAAAATAATAATTTTATTTATTTTTTGTTTTTACATTTAAGTAAGTTGTACATAGTATATTTTAGGGCTAATTTTTTTTGCCCCCAATGTATACAGTTTTTCTCACTTTACCCCTCAAAGTATTTTTTATTCCACTTTACCCTCTGATGTACAATAATTCTCGACGATGTCCCCCAAACTTTATTTACGGTGGAATATTCCTTCTAAATTTTATCGGCGGACAGTTGGGGGGCTAAGTGAAAGAATTTTATAGTTTGGGGGGTAAAGTGCAAAAAGTCTTATAGTTTGGGGGGCAAATTAAAATAATATAAATATTAAATTTTTGTTTTAAAATTTTATATTTGAAAAACATATATAATTTTTCCAAATATAAAATTTTAAAACAAAAATTTAATATTTATTATTTTAATTTGTCCTCCAAATTATAAGATTTTTTGCACTTTACCCCCAAAACTATAAGATTCTTTCACTTTGCCCCCCAACTGCCCGCCGATGGAATCTAAAAGGAATACTCCAACGAAAATAAAGTTTGGGGGGCAACGTCAAAAATTATTGTACATCAGGGGGGTAAAGTGAAACAAAAAATACTTTGGGGAGCAAAGTGAAAAAAATTACATACTTTGGGGGGCAAAAAAAAATTATCCCTATATTTTATATATTTTTAGATATATTTCTATAATACTTGTATTAAAATATTTTTAGTTTTACATAAAAATAAAATAAAAAGAAAAATATTTTTAGAAAGAAAGAAAGGGAAAAAACAAACTAAATGGGAAGGAAGGACAAAAATAACTTTTTACCTCCATTTAATATTTAAAATTAAATAAAAAACGATAAAAAAATTTAAATAATCATGCCACGTAAGCATCAAAGCCCAATTGGGCTTTTTTGTACCATATTTGATGAATTTGCCAACTGAATAGACGTAGTTTAATGCTGGCCAACATCACGTATATTTTTTGGAAAGTGGCCAATATAATGTAACAAAAATGAAGTTTTCCCACATTAAGCCACCTAACAGACTGCTAACCACTCTAACAAACTTCATAACAGCATTGACTAACTTGGACCCATTAGAACAAATTACATTTTGGTCCCTGTACTTACTATATACTTTAATAGTTTTGACGCCTTGTAAGTACTGGATACATCAATGTCAACGTGATGAATATAATACAGTTGAAGTCGTAGGAATTACACAAACATAAATTCACATTAACTGCATAATCCTCGTCGATTAAGCAGTGATGACTGCTCTGATACCGCCTATTAGAATTATATAAATAAACAAATATATAAAATTTATAAATAATATTCTAAAACATGCAAATTAATTTTAGAATATACATCATGCTATAATAAACAAATATTTATGTATTTATGGAATACCTAGATTCGTAGACGTAATCATATTAAAAAATCAACTTCCGTAACACGAGATGAGACTCCTAATACCAAAGCAAGCGATAATACAAAAAACACATGAATATGACTTGGTTTTATGATCTTCCTCACCTAAATCGTTTAGGGTCTTAGTTTTCTATCTTGATGGGTAGAGTAGATAATGAACGAGAACCATAATCATGTATTTTTTTAAAGTTATCAATTAGAATTTCCCATAATTGCCTAGATTGATTGAATGAGGTATATACTCATTAATTCCATATTGATACGGCATGAATAGTCAGACCTAGTTTGAGGTAAACCTGACCTAACGTCACTAAGAGAAAAACCAGGGAGAATAGCCAGATCTGGATTGAGGTGACCAGTGGCTCTTATTCAGTTCATCCCTGGGAAAGGTCTAACCTCATCTCTTGAGGAGATCAAGATAAACCTGGCTTAAGGCGAATTCCCCATGGGGCAATCACTAGAAGGCCGGCTTGAGACAGGTCTGGCGATCGGACCTCCTTAAGAGGATAGTTGGGATATCCTCTGAGAGTAGGACTAGGCCAGAGCTGGTGTACTAGGCTCACAAAATAAAGAGAAGAGGAAGAGCAGGACTAGGGAAGACTTGGTTCCCTGACCTCCCAGGAAGAGACAAGTGGGACCATTTGTCAGAATTAGTTACTTGAACGGCCCTTGATTCACGGCCTTTGCTTTCGAGATCCCGGCTGGGGTCCCCACTAGGAAAACTATAAGTATCTTAGCCCCAAGGTTGAGAAAGGTATGTCATTCTTTTTTGCATTCCTTCTTTCCTTCCAGGATAAAACCTCACACGCTTTCTAACTTAAGTATCGGAGAGGTTTCCACCGGAAAACCACCGGTGGTCCTTTCTAACGCGTGTTTGTGTACAGGTCGGGAAGGCACATCAGTTTTCAAGCAGTATCATAATTTTGGGTGAAACAATTGGCACCGTTTGTGGGAACTACTCAAGCTAAGGCGTGAGATTTCAGAATGGCTTCGGATGGGTTACGATGGAATCTGGTGGGAGAACTCGGCGGCACTCCGAGCTCCGCCTCGCCATGGAGTGTGCCGCAATCGGCAGGGCCGTCGATGATGGGGCCCGAGGGAACAGAGCCGTCAGCAGTGGCTGCGCCGAGCACTACGCCACCCCCACCTGGTAGATCTGCGCCAGCTACTGGTGGGTCATTCATTGAATCCTTCCTCATGTAGCTCTTGGAGCTCATCGACAAAGCCGTGGAGACGGCGGTAGAAAAGAAGTTTGCAGAGATGTCGCCGCCGCCATCCAACGCACCGCCAGCTAGGACTGTGCCATTGACAGAAACTGAACCGATGCGTTGGTCACCGCACTGATCGGACCCCCCTCCAGGATAGAGAAGACCTCTCCACTTCCGATAGCGAGACGTCGAGCCAGTCTAATCCGGGCCTAGCTGAGCAGATGTAGAGCCTGCAGAAGGAGGTGAGGGAATTTAAGAGGAAAATGGCGAGTGATGGCGTGGTTCCGGCGAGGAGAGTTACGCCGTTTACTAAGGAGGTCATGCGCAATGACGTGCCGGCTTCCTACAGGTCCCTGGGTTTTGAGTATAATGGGACTACTGATCCGTGGGATCATCTGACCCGATTTGAGATTGCACCTGCTGTGCATAAGTTTTCAGACGCGGTCATGTGCCGGGTCTTTCCGATGACCTTCACCAAGTCAGCTCAGCTATGGTTTAGTCAGCTGCCGCCACGCTCCATTAGCAATTTTGATGAGTTCAGCTCGGCCTTCCTGCAGCAGTTCACTAGCTGCAGGAAATACCAGAAGATGCCGCTTGAACTGTTTAGCTTAAAACAGAAAGAGAACGAGAGCTTGCGTGCTTATATCAGTAGGTTTACGACTGCAAATCTGGAGGTGCCTTCTGCATCAGAAGAGCTCCTTGTGAATGCGCTGGCACAGGGCCTCAGACGAGGGGAGTTTTTTCAGTTGTTGGTTGTGAAGCCAGCCCTGAAATTTGGAGAGCTTTTAGAAAGGGCGAAAAAATACATCCATCTGGAGGAAGCCCTAAAAATCAAAGATGAGGGAGAAAAGAAGAGGGAAAGATACGACAGGGATGAGAGAGTGCCAGTGAAAAGGTCCAGGCAAGACCTGCCTGGGGGACGACCTCATTTTGACAAATACACTCCCTAGGCGGTAGCCCAGAGGGAAATACTGCAAGCGGTAGAAAGGCACCCCGACCTCAAGTGGCCCAAGACTTACTCTCAAAAGCCGCGGAAAAAAATGTCTGACCGATTCTGTCGGTACCACAATGAATACGGTCATGACACGGATCAGTGCGCCCATCTTAAGGATGAGTTGGAGAGGATGGTACAGGCGGGACACCTTAAGGAGTATGTGCAAATGCGAAGGGAAGAGCCCAGGTCTAGCTACCGCAACAGCAATCGACCTCAGTCGGGTAAGAATGAGCAAGATAATAGGCGAAATGGGGAAAGAAGGAATGAACAGACCCAGGCCATACGGGGTGAGATCCTGATGATCACAGGGGGCGAGTGGGATGAGCACTCTAAACGAACCCAAAATAGTTATGTGCGTGCTGCACGAGATTTAACGAGAAAGGGAAGAGAAGTTGGACAGATAGCGCCGAGCCCAAATGTTTGCTTTGGGTCAGAGGATGAGGAGGGGATTCTAGCTCCTCATATGGATTGCCCTGGTCATTATGGCTACTATAACCAATTTTAATGTTCGGCGAATCTTCGTGGATACAGGGAGCTCGGCGGACATCATATTCTATGAATGCTTCAGGAAGATGAACCTAGATGTTGAGCTGGAAGAGGTTACGACATCGTCGGTAGGATTCGCAGGGGGCGCGTTAAAGCCTGTTGGAGCTGTTAACCTCCTGGTTACTTTAGGGGATGAGCCATATCGGCAGACCAGGACAGTTCGGTTCCTGGTGGTAGATGCGGCTTCCTCCTATAACGTGATGTTAGGAAGACCTTCCCTGAGCAAATTTCAGGCAGTAGTCTCAATCTATCATAAGAAGCTGAAATTCCCTGCTCGGGATGGAGTAGGTAAGGTGAGAGGAGATCAGTATGCGTCGAGGCAGACGTATGTAGAGAGCATCAGACGAAGCGAAGAGGAGAGATAGGCTAAGAGGGCTCGAACAGAAGACAGGCCTGGAGGGACTGAGAGGGAAGAAAATTTAATGACTGTCGAGATAGTCCCGGGGGATGATAGTAGAGTCCTCCGCGTAGGGACAACCCTCAGTCCTGAAGTTCTGACAGACCTGGTAGCATTATTATGCAAAAGTCCAGACATATTTGCCTGGTCTCCTCAAGACCTGGTCGGGATTGATCCCAAGGTGGCTGAGCATCGCCTCAACATCAACCCTGGTGTAAAACCGGTCAAACAAAGAAAGTGCAATTTCGGGCCAGAGAAGGAAGCCATCATAGAGGCTGAAGTGAAGAAGCTGTTGAAGGCTAAGCACATACAGGAGATACAATTTCCTGAATGGCTCTCCAACACTGTGCTGGTCCCGAAGACCCTGGACAATTGGCGCATGTGCATCGACTTCAGAGATCTTAATCGTGCTTGCCCAAAAAACCATTATCCACTGCCGAGGATAGACCAGCTGGTTGACTCTATTGCAGGTTGCGAACTCCTGAGTATGATGGACGCCTCGCAAGGCTACCACCAGATCCGCTTGGCGAAGGATGACCAGAAGCGGGTTAGCTTTATAACCCTGAAAGGAACATATTGCTATGTGGTCATGCCATTCAGACTTAAGAATGCGGGAGCCATATACCAGAGATTGGTGGATAAAATGTTCAAAAATCAGCTGGGGAGGAATATGGAGGTCTATGTCGATGACATGCTGGTAAAGAGTGCAAAGGTGAGCTCGCATGTGGACGACCTGAGGGAAACCTTTCGGTACCCTGAGAAGATACAGAATGAATCTCAACCCCAAAGAGTGCTGGAGAATTCCTGGGCTATATGGTAGAGAAGGGTATTAAAGCTAATCCCGAGAAGGTTAAGGCGATTATGGATATGCAGCCTCCAAAAAATTTTAAAGAAACGCAATGCCTGGCTGGACAAATAGCGGCCTTGAGCAGGTTTGTCTCGCGCTTAGCTGAGAAGAGCCTTCCATTTTTTCAGGCTTTGCGAAAAAGAGCACGATTCCAGTGGGATGATAAATGCCAAGATGCATTTCAAAAGTTGAAGGAATATCTATCCAGCATGTCCTTGATTACAAAACCAATTCAAGGGGAGCCTCTAATCTTGTATTTGTCCGTGGGAAAGCAGGCGGTTAGCACGGTCTTGATCAGAGAAGAGGGAAAGATAAAAAAACCGATCTATTACTGGAGCAAGGTCTTGCATGAGGCAAAACTGAGACACGTAGAATTGGAGCGCGCCATGCTTGCTTTAGTGGGAATCGCCGGTAAGCTGCACCCTTACTTTCTTTCACATAGCGTCGTTGTTAGAACTAATCTACCCTTGAAAGTAATTATGGATAAGACAGAGGCTTCGGGACGCCTAGTGAAGTGGATAATTGAACTTAGTGAATTTGATATTGATTTTGAGGCACGGACAGCAATCAAAGCTCAGGCATTGGATGACTTTATGCAAGAGATGGCCTGCCCTCCTGAAGAGGCGAAAGAATGGACGATCTACACTGACGGCTCTGTTAGCAATCTTAGATGTGGTGCCGGAGTCGTGTTGATAGACCCAGAAGGAACCACTACAGAATACGCTATCCCCATGAATTACCCCCTTTCCAATAATGCCGCGGAGTATGAGGCCCTGTTGCTGGGAGTCCGGATGGTAAAAGATCTGGGCGCAGATCGGGTATGTGCTAAGGTGGACAAATAAACGGAGAATTTGAAACCAGAGAGGAGCACTTGCAGAAATACCTAGCCTAATTTCGGGAGTTGGAGAAGGGTATAAACTCATTGTTAATCCTACAAATCCCCAGAGAGGAGAACGGAAGAGCAGACCACTTGGCTAAGATAGCTAGTTCAGCTGAGGATTGCCAGGAACGAGTAATCACTTTGTTGTTGGCGGACAAAGAGTTCGGGACAGAGCAGGTGTGCTCAGTGATTGAGGGCAATGACTGGCGTCTTCCCATTAAGGCATATCTGGATAAGGGAGAGCTGCCAGGCGACAAGAAGGAGGCTATGAAAGTAAAAACTAGGTCTGCGCGGTTTTGCCTGATTAAGAGAGAGTTGTTTAGAATAGGTTTTGGGCAACCCCTTCTACGATGCCTAAGCATAGAGGAAGGAGCCCATGTTCTTAGGGCAGTCCACGAGGGATGTTGTGGCAACCATATGGGTGCAAGAGCCCTCTCCAGCATGATCTTGCGTGCAGGATATTTCTGGCCAAAAATGAGAAAAGAGGCGGAGGATTTTGTGCGTACTTGCGAAAAGTGTCGGAAAAACTTGTCCTTGATACACAAGACCGCGGAAGAGCTCATGACGATGAGCTCTCCCTGTCCTTTTGCCAAATGGGGAATCGACTTGGTTGGTCCTTTCCCCATGGCACCTGCCCAAAAGAGGTTCTTAATAGTGGCCATTGATTATTTTAGTAAATGGGTGGAGGCCGAGGCTTTGGCAAAGATCACAGAAGAGGCAGTGATGAAGTTTTTATGGAAAAACATTATGTGCAGATTTGGCATTCCTCAAATCCTGATCTCGGATAATGGCACCCAGTTCATGGGTGCCAGAACCAAAGCTTGGTGTGTGGAAATGAAAATTGATCAGCATTTCACGTCTGTCTACCATCCTCAGGCCAACGGTCAAGTTGAAGTGACCAACCGCATACTGGTACAGGGGATCAAGACACGTCTGGAGAAGGCCGGAGGTAGATGGGTCGATGAGTTCAGTTCAACCCTATGGGCATACAGAACTAATCCTAAGGAGAGCACAGGGGAAACGCCATTTAGCCTAGTTTATGGTATGGATGCTGTGGTCCCCGCTGAGATTAGTATGGAAACTCATCGAGTCCAGAACTTCATTGAGGAACAAAATGAGCTGTTAATTAAGGATGCTCTGGACTTGGTGGAAGAGAAAAGGGACAGAGCTGCTGTCAGGATGGCGCCCATCAAGGGAAGAATAAAAGCAACGTACGATAAGTCCGTGATCAAGAGGCATTTCCAGGTTGGAGATCTGGTTTTAAGAAGAGATGATTTAGGAAAAGCAAAAGGGAAGATGGATACCGCGTGGCAGGTACCACTTCGAGTCACCCAAGTCCTAGCGGGTGGCGCTTATAAGTTGGAAGAGCTGGATGGAGCTGAAATTCCTCGTGCATGGAACATTGTAAACTTACGAAGATTTTATGTATAAATGTAAACTTATAAATGTTTTGTTAAATGATAATGCAGGTCTATTCCCGTTTTGCCACAATTTAAAATCATCTTCATTAAACCAGGATTGGCTAAGGGTGGATGCCCCGATTTCCGGACCTGATTGTCAGTTTAAGCTAGGAGTGGCTAAGGGCGGGTGCCCCAATTTCTTGACCTTATTGTCAGTTTAAGCCAGGATTGGCTAAGGGCAGATGCCCCAGTTTCCTGACCTGATTGTCAGTTTAAGCCAGGATTGGCTAAGGGCGGACGCCCTCGATTTTGCCTGACCTTATTGTCAGTTTAAGCCAGGATTGGCTAAGGGCGGATGCCCCAGTTTCCTGACCTGATTGTCAGCTTAAGCCAGGATTGGCTAAGGGCGGATGCCCCAATTTCTTGACCTGATTGTCAGTTTAGGCCAGGATTGGCTAAGGGCAGATGCCCCATTTTCCTGACCTGATTGTCATTTTGAGCCGGGATTGTCTAAGGGCGGATGCCCCCAATTCCCTGACCTGATGGTCAGTTTAAGACAGTAGGGGCTAAGGGCGGATGCCCTTGCTATTTCCTGACCTGGTTGCCAAAAGCACCAGGGTTGACTTAGGGCGACCACCTATTAAATATTCTTACTTGTTTAAACAGGTACGCCAGGACTGGCTCGGTATGCAGACTCGCATTAATGCCTGACCTGATTGTCAGCCCAAAGCTCACGAAACGCTTTCTTTGGTTGATCAGCCTTGGAAAAAGCTAATGAACTTGGATTGGCTAGCACTTGGAAAAAACACAATTCGCGTGATTCGAATAGGAAGAGTCGATTAAAGGGGAAACTTTTAAGAAAGCCCTTATACTTATCATGGTATTCTGGCAAATGAGGAATTCCGTATGTCAGGTGAGAATCCTAGATGAGTAGAAATTCAAACTAATATATGTTAAGAAAATATTTCATTCATTAAGTTATGGGAAATACAAAAGCAGACTACACACACTGATTTGTACATATTTGTATGTGATTTTCGTGTGTTTTTGCATCGTATGTTGTGTGCTTTTATGTGTTTTAAGTTTATCTTTTTATCGTTTTTCTTCCTTTTTATGTTTTTCGTTCTTATGGTGTTTAATGTTTTTTTACTTAATTTTGTATGAAATAAATCTAACTTTGTTCAATGTTAATATCTCAGCTCAAAATGAGGAAAACGGGACGAGCGACGAGCCGAAGCCATGCAGGTGCGTCGACTGACGCACCGTCGACGCAAAGGTTCTGAAGCGTCGATCTTACGCCCGTCAGCCGACGCTCCATCGACGCAAAGGTTCTGAAGCGTCGATCGAACCTATCCAACCGGAAACTCGAGATGAACAAAATAATATAGCCAATCCACCACCGTTTAATCAAGATCAATTCAATCATCACGTCAACAATCAAGGCATGCAACTGAATCAACAACAGATGCCTTATTTCTTTCATCAACAACAGTTCAACCAACAACAACAATTTCATCCTCGAGGACCGTACGTTCCATTTAACCGGCCGTTTCATCAACACGAGCCTCAACCGGCTCGTATGCGCGAATTTGCTCGGCCCGTGATTGGCCCATCTACATCATGCATTCGTCTAGGCCCAGCGGCCCGAGATTATGAGCTTAAGGCGATTCCATTTCAACCTTTTGCCTTCCTTCTACTGGCGGAAAAATTTCATTTTTGGTACATTATGTTGGCCACTTTCCAGAAAAGGTACGTGATATTGGCCACCATCAAACTACATACATTAAGTTGGCAAATTTATCAAATTTGGTATGAAAAAAGCCCAATCGGGCCTTTGATGCTTACATGGCATGATTTAATCATTTCTAGTCATTTTTAATTTAAAAATTAATTTAAAAAAATGATTTCTTATCATTTTAAAATTAATATAAAAATTAATTTCTTATTATTTTTAATTTAAAATTTAACTAAAAAGTTAATTTAATTTAAAAATTAATTTCTTATCATTTTAAAATTAATTTAAAAATTAATATAAAATTAATTTTTTATCATTTTTAATTTAAAAATTAATTAAAAAATTAATTTCTATCATTTAAAATTAATTTAAAAATTAATTTTTAAATTAAAAATGATAAGAAATTAATTTTTAAATTAAATTAACTTTTGAATTAAATTTAAAATGAGAAGAAATTAATTTTTAAATTAAAAATGATAAGAATTAATTTTAAATTAAATTTTAATTAATTTTAAAATGATTTAGAAATTAACTTTTAAATTAAAATTATAAGAAATTAATTTTTAAATTAATTATTTAATTAAATTAACTTTGAATTAATTTTAAAATGATAAGAAATTAATTTTAAAATTAATATTTAAATTAAAAATGATAAGAAATTAACTTTTAAATTAATTTTTAAATTAGAAATTATAAGAAATTAATTTTTAAATTAAATTAATTTTAAAATTAATTTAAAATGATAATAAATTAATTTTTAATTATTTCTAAATTAAAAATGATAAGAAATTAATTTTTATAATAATTTTTAAATTAAATTAATTTTTAATTAATTTTTAAATTATAAGAAATTAATTTTTAAATTAATTTTTAAATTGAAAATGATAAGAAATCAGTTTTCAAATTATTTTATAAATTAAATTTTAAATTAAAATGATAAGAAATGATTAAATCATGCCATGTAAGCATCAAAAGCCCGATTGGGCTTTTTTTTGTACCAAATTTGATAAATTTGCCAACTTAATGTATGTAGTTTAATGCTGACCAACATCACGTACCTTTTTTGGAAAGTGGCCAACATAATGTACCAAAAATGAAATTATCCCTTCTGCGGGCGTTTACACGAGGATCCGATAACTTTTATTCGGAAATTTTACTCGATTATCCAAACATTTCCGTTGCAAGGACTTAATGAAGATCAGTTGAAGATGAGATGTTTTCCGTATACGTTGAAGGATAAGGCGGAAACCTGGTTTTTGTCGTTGGAGCCCGATTCTCTTACAAATTGGGATATGGTGTATGATCGCTTCATGGGAAAATATTTTTCAAATCAAACGACGTCTCAACTCCGAGTAAAGATAGCGTCATTCAATCAGATAGAAAATGAAACGTTCCACGAAGCTTGGGAACGTTTTAAAGAATTGCTAAC
>BMAC01000238.1:1496859-1545866 GCA_014905375.1 Phtheirospermum japonicum
CTAGGCCCGTCAGTCGACGCACTGCCTGTCGACGCGTGCAGCCCGGCTCGCGTCGACCGACGCACCGTCGACGCTCCGTCGACGCAAATGTTCTGAAGTGTCGATCCGTGGCCCGTCAGTCGACGCTCTGCCTGGTCGACGCATGCAGCCTGGCTCGCGTCGACTGACGCACCATCGACGCTCCGGCAGTTTGAGCGGTTATTTTCGAAAAATCTATAAAATCCGGAGGTTTTCTTCATTTTAGAACCAGACTTCGAGGGGGAAAGGTCCATAGCACTTATAAATACATTCCCCTTTCATTTTACATCATATTTGAAGATTTCGTTCGAAGATTGCATCGAAGGCTCGTTTCTACGCTTACCATCGTTGCTTGTCATCGTTTATCATTGAAGCTTGAACAATTGCTGCAGATTTTCATGAACTATAAGTTGTACTTTCTATTCTAGTAGTTTGGCTTTGGATTTAACTTTCATAAGTTGTATTTTCCTTTATTAGATTGTTAGTTCGACTATGTTATTTTAGTAATTCAAGTGTTTTCAATTTACTAGTTTGATATTGATGCTTTTCGTTTTTTAATTATCTGAATTTTCATGTTTCTAATTAGGTTTGATTAGTTAATTAGGTTTTTAATAATTGCATGCTCGTTTTTAAATTCGTAGTTGTAGAACCCTTTCATCAAAGAAATGGATCGTGTGTTTAATTATAAAAATTGTGAACAAACATTTATCGACGCCGATTGCAATTCCTCGTGATTCGACTCGGATCAACTTATCGCATACAACAGCTCCGTTCTCTTGCGGACGAGCTTTTTATTAATTTTAAACGCGAAAAAGTTCGATTCAAAATTTGGCGCCATTGCCGGGGAATTGACAAAGGCTGTCCAAAAATGTTTATTCGTATATGTGTAGTTTAGTTTGTTTAAGTTTGTGTTATTGTGTCTCACAATGCCCACATCATCATTATCCACTCGAGCTCGTTAATCAATTCTTTTATGATGGGCTTATTCTTACATTTCAGTATATGGTGGATAATGCGGCAGGGGGAGAGATTGGATCACGTACCGCTCAAGAAGTATGGGACATTTGCGAGTCGATAAGTTACAATTCTCAACAGAAAAGCTCGCGATCAAGGAAGGTAGCTGTACATGAGATCGAGATGGCACATGATGATTCCTTTAGACTTGATGAGTTAACGAGGCAGGTGGCCTCTTTGCAATTATCTCAAGGCATTTCTTCTTCACCAGAAACGTGTGGAATTTGTGGTGTGTATGGACATGGTGCGAATTTATGTCAAGCAGTGTTCGAGCAAAGTGATGGAACCAACGAACAAGCACTTGCTATTCAAGGATATCAAGCGAATCAAACCGGGCAGAGGGTATCAAAATTATAACTCACGCAACAATAAACCTAATTGGTGGAGAGATCATCCAAATTTTTCATGGTCAATCCCTCACAATGCGGCGAATCCGATACCGAATCAAAGGCCGCAAAATAATTTTGTTCCTCAACAACCATATCAACAACAATGGGGACAAGGCCAATTCTCATTTGCAACTCGACCAATGCAGCCATCGCAACCACAGGGACAAGGTCAAGCACCGTTTCCTCCACAACCGCATGGGCAAGTACAAGTACCTTTACCTCCACCACCACCAGATCAGGCACCAGTTCCACCATCACTCGAAGAGACGTTGCGTACGTTTATGCAACGCACTGATTCAAATTTCCAACGCACTGAATCAAATTTGCTACGAGCTGATAAACGGATGGATAAACTTGAAACGGCGCTTGGTCAACTCGCTAAGCAAGTGGGAAAGAACGAGCAAGGGAAGTTACCAAGCCAATCCTCACAAGCCCAAGCTATAACAATGCTTCGGAGTGGTCGTGTTGTGGATAATAAAGTAGCGTCTCCCGATGAAATCTCTAATGGCGAAAACAACAACCTACATGAGGGTGAAGTCAAGGGATCCATTACCAAGTCAGCGGATCATGTTGAAAAAGACGTCGACCCTAAGAAGACTCTTCACAAGGCCTCTAATCCGTATCGGCCTCCCATTCCTTATCCAAGTCGTCTTCAAGGGGAAAAGCAAGATAAGCAATTTCTTGATCTTTATAATATGCTTTCTAAGGTTAATGTTAATTTACCTTTACTCGATGTTATAAGAAACATTCCCGCATATGTTAAGTTTTTCAAAGACTTGGCATCCAAAAAAAGAAATTTTTCCGAAAATGAAAAAGTTTGTATTTCAAATGCGGCGAGCGTAATCTTACGAAATCCCCTTCCCCCTAAGGAGAGTGACCCTGGGAGTTTCTGTATTAAAATCACATTGGGAAATGGTAAAGAAACTCGGGGGATGCTTGACCTTGGGGCGGGAATCAATTTGATGCCTTCGTCTATTTTTGAGCAGTTTGACTTAGTTACACTAAAGCCGACGAGGATGAAACTCCAACTAGCCGACTGTTCGGTTCGTTACCCGCGAGGGATTGTTGAAGATGTGTTGGTGCAAGTCGGGAGTTTAATTGTGCCTGTTGACTTTGTGATTCTTGATGTGGGAGACGTTCAAGATGATAACCGGGAGCATATGATTTTGTTGGGACGACCTTTCATGGCTACGACAAATACTTTGATTGACGTGAAGAACGGAAGCATGAATTTGTCCGTTTTGGATGAGTCGGTCACATTTTCCATTCATGATCTTCACGCTACTCCATCGTCGTCCATGAATGCTGATTGTTCGTTTGTTGATTCCATTGAGCCAATTGTACAAGCTGAATTTGAAGATGGTTCCGAGGAGGACGATTGGTCCGAAGCAGATTCCGAGGGCAAAATTGACCTTTTTGAGATTGTTGCGGAAAAACCGGATAATGAACCAAAATCCGAACTAAAGCCACTTCCAAATCATCTCAAGTACATCTATCTCGAAGAAGGCGAAAAGAAGCCGGTGATTATTTTTGCCGAGTTGACGACAGTTGAAGAGGAAGCATTGATCAAAGTTCTTAAACGATTCCAAGGCGCGATTGGTTGGAGTTTGGGGGATATCAAAGGAATTAGCCCGGCCACTTGCATGCATCACATTGTGCTAGAAGATGGTGCAAAACCAATTCGGGAGGGTCAGCGCCGTTTGAACCCTACTTTGATGGAGGTTGTGAAGAAGGAGATTTTTAAGTTGATCGACGAAGGGATTATCTTCGCTGCACCCGATAGCGAATGGGTGAGCCCCGTCTATGTTGTTCCAAAAAAGGGCGGGATTACGATCATCGAGAATGACAAAGGGGAAATTGTACCAACACGATTGACTACAGGATGGCGGATGTGTATCGATTTCCGAAAGCTAAATGCCGCCACATGAAAAGATCATTTCCCATTACCCTTCATTGACCAGTTACTTGACAAGTTGGCCGGACACCAATACTATTGTTTTCTCGATGGGTTGTCCGGGTATTATCAAGTTGCTATAGCGCTAGAAGATCAGAAGAAGACGACGTTTACTTTCCCTTTTGGAACCTTCGCTTTCCGGAGGATGCGTTTTGGACTATGCAACGCACCGGCGACTTTCCAACGTTGCATGCTTTCCATCTTCACGGACATGATAGATGACTATCTCGAGGTATTCATGGATGACTTTTCAGTTTTTGGCTCTTCTTTTGATTTATGTCTTGAGAATTTGTCTAAAGTGCTTGAACGATGTGTAGATAGTCATTTAACATTAAGTTGGGAGAAAATTCATTTCATGGTTAAAAGTGGTATTGTACTTGGTCATGTTGTGTCGAGTCATGGTTTGGAGGTCGATAAGGCCAAGGTAGATATTATTGAAAGTTTGCCACCTCCCACGAATGTTAAGGGTATTCGTAGTTTTCTTGGACATGCGGGCTTCTACCGGCGTTTTATTAAGGATTTTTCCAAAATTAGTCGCCCGCTTTGTCATTTGTTAAGTAGTGATGTTCCATTTGTTTTTGACGAATCATGCTTAAATGCTTTTAATGTGCTTAAGAAAAATTTAACCACGGCTCCGGTGGTCGTTGCCCCAAATTGGTCCCTTCCTTTTGAAATTATGTGTGATGCGTCGAATGACGCCGTGGGGACCGTTTTGGGTCAACGTGTGGATAGTCTCCTTCGAGTCATTTATTACTCGAGTCTTATGTTAAACGAGGCTCAAAGGAACTATACAACCACTGAGAAAGAACTTTTGGCTGTAGTATTTTCTTTGGAAAAGTTTCGATCCTATATTATTGGTTCAAAGGTGGTCGTCCATAGTGATCACGCGGCTCTTCGCTATCTTTTTAATAAAACACAAAGCAAGCCGCGTTTGATTCATTGGATACTTTTGTTACAAGAGTTCGATGTTGAAATTAAGGATCGTAAAGGATGTGAAAATGTAGTTGCGGACCATTTGTCCCGACTAGATAGAGATGGAGTGTGTGAATTTTGTTGTTTGAATGATGTTTTTCCATATGAGTTAACATGTGCTATTTCTTCGTTTAATACTCCATGGTTTGCCGATATTGTTAACTTTCTTGCTTGTGGTTACTTGAGTGCCAAATTATCCTTCCAAGAGAGGAAGAGATTTCTTTCTAAGTGCAGGGATTACTTTTGGGATGACCCATTCCTGTTTCGGTTCGGGAAGGATGGACTTATTCGACGATGTATCCCTGAGGAAGAGTAGAAGAGCATTCTTTCGTTTTGTCATGATCAGTAGTGCGGAGGGCATTTTGGAGGTCAGAAAACAGCTTATAAGGTCCTCCAATCCGGGTTTTATTGGCCTAGGTTATTTAGAGATGCACATGAGTTCGTTCAGACATGTGATCGTTGTCAGCGCATGGGAAACATTGGCAAACGTGACGAAATGCCACAAACGAGCAACTTAGTTGTGGAGATTTTCGATGTGTGGGGCATCGATTTTATGGGACCATTTCCGGGATCATTCGGCTTTGAATACATTCTGGTTGCCGTTGACTATGTGTCCAAGTGGATAGAGGCTATTCCTACGAGGACGTGTGATGCAAGAGTCGTGCTCAAGTTCATTCAGGAGCATATTTTTGGTAGGTTTGGATTCCCACGAGCGATCATTAGTGATGGGGGTGCACATTTTTGTAACCGGTCGTTTGAGAAGTTGATGGCAAAATATGGGGTGAAGCACAAGGTGGATACAGCATATCATCCACAAACGTCGGGCCAAGTGGAGACGAGTAATAGACAAATCAAAGCGATTTTGGAAAAAACCGTTCAACCGAATCGCAAGGATTGGTCGACCAAGCTTGTTGACGCTCTATGGGCTTACCGAACGGCGTACAAGAATGTTTTGGGGACCAGCCCTTATCGAATGGTTTTTGGTAAAGCATGTCATCTTCCGGTGGAAATGGAGCATCGGGCATATTGGGCGATTCGTGCGGTGAATTTTGACTTGACACAAGCTGGTAACCAGCGAGGACTGCAATTGGAGGAGCTCGATGAAATTCGAAATGAGGCTTATGACAATGCGGATATTTACAAAAAGAAGGTTAAGGCTTATCACGACAAGAAGATTGTTCATAAGGATATCCGAGTTGGCATGAAGGTGCTGTTGTTTAATTCTCGCCTCCGTTTATTTCCCGGGAAGCTCAAATCGCGTTGGAGTGGCCCGTTCCTCGTTACCGAAGTTTTCCCATATGGAGCTGTACGTTTGGTGAATGAATCGACCAATGAAAGTTTTCAAGTGAATGGCCATCGTGTGAAGCCGTATTTTCATGGTTCGAAATTGCTTCAAGAGAAGGAGATTGTGACTCTCGTTGACCCCTGTTCGGCATAGAGGGGAGGCTTCGTCAAGCTCAGTGACGTTAAACAAGCGCTTCTTGGGAGGCAACCCAAGTCTTTTAACTTTTTATATTCTTGTGTGTTTTATTTGTGTGTTTTCAGGTCCCTTTCATTATTCAGGCTCGTTGGACGATTTTCGACACCCCGACTCTTCACCACAAGCGCGAATTCAGGGACGTTTCTCTTTCTCTTACCTTTTACCATACTTAGCTTAATTTTTCGTATTATACAATGTGGACATTGTATGGTTTAAGTGTGGGCGGGGTTTGTCTTTGGTTTGGTTAGTAAATTTTTTGTATGCTTGCTTGTGATTGATTTGAGTTGTGTGTATTGAAATTGATTAGAACCTTTACGAAGTGACGTGGTTAGATGCTTTGGTTAGGATATTTAGACTTCCGTTCGAATAATAGTGTAATTGTGGGGAATGAAGTGTAAATAATCTATGAAGTGTCTTGTCCCTTGTTCTATTCATGCTGGTTCTGGTTCCAAGGAAAATGGCCGGGTATGAATCGAACTTTTTTGCGTTTAAAATTAATAAAAAGCTCGTCCGCAAGAGAATGGAGCTGTTGTATGCGATAAGTTGATCCGAGTCGAATCACGAGGAATTGCAATCGGGCGTCGATAAATGTTTGTTCACAATTTTTATAATTAAACACACGATCCATTTCTTTGATGAAAGGGTTCTACAACTACGAATTTAAAAACGAGCATACAATTATTAAAAACCTAATTAACTAATCAAACCTAATTAGAAACATGAAAATTCAGATAATTAAAAACGAAAAGCATCAATATCAAACTAATAAATTGAAAACACTTGAATTACTAAAATAACATAGTCGAACTAACAATCTAATAAAAGAAAATACAAATTATGAAAGTTAAATCCAAAGCCAAACTACTTGAATAGAAAGTACAACTTATAGTTCATGAAAATCTGCAGCAATTGTTCAAGCTTCAACGATAAACGATGACAAGCAACGATGGTAAGCGTAGAAACGAGCCTTCGATGCAATCTTCGAACGAAATCTTCAAATATGATGTAAAATGAAAGGGGAATGTATTTATAAGTGCTATGGACCTTGCCCCCTCGAAGTCTGGTTCTAAAATGAAGAAAACCTCCGGATTTTATAGATTTTTCGAAAATAACCGCTCAAACTGCCGGAGCGTCGACGGAGCGTCGACGGTGCGTCAGTCGACGCGAGCCAGGCTGCATGCGTCGACCAGGCAGAGCGTCGACTGACGGGCCACGGATCGACGCTTCAGAACATTTGCGTCGACGGAGCGTCGACGTGGTGCGTCGGTCGACGCGAGCCAGGCTGCACGCGTCGACAGGCAGTGCGTCGACTGACGGGCCTAGGATCGACGCTTCAGAACCTTTGCGTCGATGGAGCGTCGGCTGACGGGCGTAAGATCGACGCTTCAGAACCTTTGCGTCGACGGTGCGTCAGTCGACGCGGGCGTAGCGTCGACAGTGCGTCGACGGTGCGTCAGTCGACGCACCTGCATGGCTTCGGCTCGTCGCTCGTCCCGTTTTCCTCGTTTTGAGCTGAGATATTAACATTGAACAAAGTTAGATTTATTTCATACAAAATAAAGTAAAAACACATTAAACACCATAAGAACGAAAAACATAAAAAAGGAAGAAAAACGATAAAAAGATAAACTTAAAACACATAAAAGCACACAACATACGATGCAAAAACACACGAAAATCACATACAAATATGTACAAATCAACTCCCCCACACTTAGCTTTTTGCTTGTCCTCAAGCAAAATCTAATCTAGACGTAGACAAGGAAAAGCTAATTACCCGATGACTTAATTACTAATGCATCCATATGATTCAAGAAGTTAATGCATTAGATCGACTAGAAACTCAACTAAAAGGACGACACGATAACGTTGAGATAAGAGATTTAGACTAGCTTCCGAACACCTAAAAGTAACGAGTTGACCTCCATGTACGTCACCCATCCATGCCTCGGCCAAAGTCATAAATACATTCCCCTTTCATTTTACATCATATTTGAAGATTTCGTTCGAAGATTGCATCGAAGGCTCGTTTCTACGCTTACCATCGTTGCTTGTCATCGTTTATCGTTGAAGCTTGAACAATTGCTGCAGATTTTCATGAACTATAAGTTGTACTTTCTATTCTAGTAGTTTGGCTTTGGATTTAACTTTCATAAGTTGTATTTTCCTTTATTAGATTGTTAGTTCGACTATGTTATTTTAGTAATTCAAGTGTTTTCATTTTATTAGTTTGATATTGATGCTTTTCGTTTTTTTTAATTATCTGAATTTTCATGTTTCTAATTAGGTTTGATTAGTTAATTAGGTTTTTAATAATTGTATGCTCGTTTTTTAATTCGTAGGTGTAGAACCCTTTCATCAAAGAAATGGATCGTGTGTTTAATTATAAAAATTGTGAACAAACATTTATCGACGCCGATTGCAATTCCTCGTGATTCGACTCGGATCAAATTATCGCATACAACAGCTCCGTTCTCTTGCGGACGAGCTTTTTATTAATTTTAAACGCGAAAAAGTTCGATTCAAAATTTGGCGCCGTTGCCGGGGAATTGACAAAGGCTGTCCAAAAATGTTTGTTCGTATATGTGTAGTTTAGTTTGTTTAAGATTGTGTTATTGTGTCTAGACTGTTTTAATTTGTTTGTTAGTGAATGCAAGGACGTAGGTCCTTGGGTGGAGAAATTTTACCTTTCGTAGACAACATCCAACGGGTGAATCGAGCACGATTGACATCAATAGCTGAATCATCAATGGCTTCATCCGGAACAAATATTCCCATTTGTAATGGCGTTTCTTCTGTCTTTTCCTCTCCAGAAGGCGGTAGAGGTAGCCAATTTTTCTTTGAACATGGCTAGTCGGTCGGAAAGCTTGAAGTTTTCAACGACCAGGGAGATGTTCTTTCGCTTCACTATGTCAAGTTCTTTAAGTAGAGGAGACGAAGCCATTTCAGAGAATGGAAGGATACTGAACCATACATGCACGCATATAAAGGAAACCAGGCACGTGCCAGAGAATAAAAAGTACTAGGGTTTCCAGAAAATAAGGAAACCCTAGAAAATCAAAGGTCATTAAACGACAAAAATTCATTATCATAAAGCAGAGATAGTTCAATACAGATTCATAGAAAAGATAAGACAGATCAGCCACACAGGCTAAACAACAGATCTGTTAAAAATCTACAGCAAAAGATAAGCAGGGCTAGGCCTAAACCTCTGCATCCAGCTCTTGCGCGAGTTGGTCCACAACATCTCCTGCCAGAGCTCTAGGGGAAGCCCCACCCGGCAGCTCCCCCAAATCGGCAAAGGTGGGGGAGGGAGTAGAAGTGGTCAAGGCCAGAGACAGATCCGGACTTGGCTGAGCTGCCTCAGGAGAGACCGGGGGAGCAGCAAGGTCGGCAAAGATAAGCGCAGCTAGCTCTGGCGTATCAAGCTTGTGCAGATGGTCCATCTCGAGAGAATAACTGAAAGAGGTGGGCTCGGGAGGCTGCTTTAGATGTTCCGCGGGGCTAAAAGGGATAGTCTGGGCTAATTTAGCCTGGGCATCCAGATCCAAATGAAAATACACCTCCGCCTCTGGAGCTAGCAGTTGGTATAGATGTTCCCAACCCAGAAAAGCACGCTGGACGTAATCGCGGGTGATCTGGATTAGTTTCAGCCCCTTCTCGGAGTTCAAGAACTCCATCTCCCACGCCTCGCGGGCCTTGGCCACCGTCTCATTGGCCAGACTTCGAGCCTCATCTAAGGCCTCATTCCTCGCTTCCTCTTTGGCCATCTCCAGCACTTTCCGCTCCGCTTTTCTCACTACCTCCAACTCTTGCTCAGCCTTCTTCAATTAGCTGGCCTTCTCCTTGCATAGCTCCCTCAGCTTTTTCTCTTTCTTCTGCAAGGTCTGGTGCTCCTTGGCCAGATCTGTATTCATTAAGGCTCCCCTAGCCCTGGCCACCAGGATGGACCTCTTAGCCGCCGCCTAAAATGAGAAGGAAACTTAGCAAAAGGAAATAAATATAAAGGTAGTAAGAGCAATGGAAAGGAGACTTACCCTAGCCTCATCTTGACAAAGAGATTCTATGAGGTCCGAGTCGGACCACTTCTCCAGAGTAGCCCTGTCCGCAGAAGGGCACTGTCCCTGAATAAATTGGACAGCCAAGTGTCCGGAGCAATTCAACACGGACTTGTTGAACGAGGTGTCATTGGGAGTCGTGATCCTGACCCCTGGGTTTGGTGGTCCCCCTGAACTCGCGCGCGGCCTTTTTGCAGGACGCCCTGATCTTCCCCCTGTAGCCAAGGGCGCAACAATCTCAACTTCTGTCTCGAAAGGAGTTCGAAGAGTGCCTGACCTGTTAGCTCTGGCGCGTGAGGGCTCTGAGGCTGGAGCTCACCTCTCTGGCTCAGAGGAGTCCCCTCCTTGGCGAGCAGCCATGATCCTTTGCATCATATTTTTCTGAGAAGGCAAGAGTAAGATTAGTTGAGAATGGAACGTGAATATCGTACCATGTGAAAAATAAAAGTTAGTCAATATCTATTACCCATCTTAGGAGACAAGTAGGCATTCTCTTCCTCAATGTTAAAAAAGTCATTGGCCGAAGAGGTGAGAAGATGAGGAACAGAAAAGGGATGCGCGTTCAGAGTGGAGATTATTCGTTGGAGATGGGGAGATCTGTCTTTGACAGATAGATGTTGTTGGGGTGGCAATTCATCAATAGAACGAGGAGGGAAACCCCATCCCCCCAGGTGTTGAATAAAAAAGAATTTCTTATGCCAGGCCTTGTTAGAAGTCGGGATGTCTCTAAGAAATTTGACACCAGCCCTGGCGCATAAGTAAAAATACCCAGGGGATGCACTCTTCACCTTGAAGAGATGGTAAAAAGTCTGGGCTGTCGGCACCAGGTCTGTGTATATCATGGCAAGACTATAACATATAATAATCCTAAAAGAATTAGGGACAAGCTGATGAACAGGAATACTGTACAAGCGGGAAATTTCTAAAATTAAGGGATGCACCGGCAGGCGTAGACCCGCCTAGAATTGATCCATGAAAAAAGTTAAAAAACCCGCCGGAGCCTGATAAGCCATTATGCCGCCGTGAGGATTTAACAACTCAAAATCCGCCGGAATCTGGTATTTATATTGCAAGTCCTCCACCATCCTCTCACTAAGGATAGAACAAATATAAGGTCGTCCGGGAACAAAAGGGGGGTAGTCATGAGAAGGTGATGGTGAATCCGGCACCGTCGCTGGAGAAGAATCAACAATGGGAGGATTAACGGTGAGAAGATCGGTGGTGGAAGGCTCTGAAGAAGAAGAATGGGTGGCGGAAGGATCCCCGGTCGGAGAAAGGGTAGCTTAGAAGTTGGCAGATAGAGAGGAAGAAGACCCAGACATGATCGCAAAATTATTATAGAGTTAAGGAAATACCTGGTGTCGGAGAAGATCGGGAAAGCTTGAGAGTAATGTGGAATCGCCGGGAGAAAAAACAGAGAGCAAGATGCTTTATGAAAACTGGAAATGTGGAAAAGTGAGGGGAACAAAAAGGGTAGTGGGAGATAAAAGCCAAAGGGTTTTTCAAAAAACGGAAACCAAGTAAAAAGCGGGATCTTGATGGGATTCCCGCAAAAAATACTTGTCAGATGCACAGTATTCTAGGCGATGAGCTGGAAGGCCAACCGCCAAGGGATGCATCGCTAACCTACCAGCTGTACAGTACTCGAGGAGATGTGAAAAGTAGGGTAACCGTCTCAGGATAGGCACCGTCGCTGGAAAGGGTAATGATTGAGCGGATTTCCCGGGATCTAGTCAAACGAAATATGGAAGGATGTATAAAACCCTAAGTGCGGGAGGGAAAAGAGCTCCAACGTTTTACAGATCTACCCCAACCATTTTTCGGGGGGTGGAGTTGATACGGCATGAATAGTTAGACCTAGTTTGGGGTAGATATGACCTAACGTCACTGAGAGAAAAACCAAGGAGAATAGCCAGATCTGGATTGAGGTGACCAGTGGCTCTTAGTCAGTTCATCCCTAGGAAAGGTCTAACCTCATCTCTTGAGGAGATCAAGATAAACCTGGCTTAAGTCGAATTCCCCATGGGGCAATCACTAGAAGGCCGGCTTGAGACAGGTCTGGTGATCGGACCTCCTTAAGAGGATAGTTGGGATATCCTCTGAGAGCAGGACTAGGCCTGAGATGGTGTACTAGGCTCACAAAATAAAGAGAATAGGAAGAGCAGGACTAGGGAAGACCTGGTTCCCTGACCTCCCAGGAAGAGACAAGTGGGACCACTTGTCAGAATTAGTTACTTGAACGACTCTTGATTCGCGGCCTTTGCTTCCGAGATCCCGACTGGGGTCCCCACTGGGAAAACTATAAGTATCTTAGCCCCAAGGATGAGAAAGGTATGTTATTCTTTTGTGCATTCCTTCTTTGTTTCCTGGATAACACCTCACACGCTTTCTGACTTAAGCATCGGAGAGGTTTCCACCGACAAACCACCGGTGGTCCTTTCTAACGCGTGTTTGTGTGCAGGTCGGGAAGGCACATCAGTTTTCAGGAAGTATCATAATTTTGGGTGAAACACATATCAATTTTAGTAGTTCACCTTGGAGACCTGATGCGGTTATGAGTACGACCGGGCGCGAATGACAATTATTCCTTTGGATTTTCAAGGGCCGCCGGGAGTGCACCGGACACCACGTGACGTGAGGTGCTCTTCCAACCGTTGGACCCTATCTTAACATGTGTGCGAGTCAACGGGCAAGTGAACCCATAAGGCACAAGGAAGCCGACTGGCATGATCCCCCCCGAGGGGTGCAACGCCGATCGACCTTGATTTTCTGAGAAGGGTTCGAGTGAGCATACCTGTCGAGACCCAAAAGATGGTGAACTATGCCCTGTTACGACTTCTCCTTCTTCTAAATAATAAGGTTCAATGGACATCTCTCGACGTCGCAAACAGAGAACTACCCATGTCTCCTCGAACCGAACACTTCCCGTTACTGGTACAACACCCGGACACCCCGAGGGAGTGTCGAGTACACGAGAATATGGTAGGCCAAACTAAAGACCCTCAATGCCGATCAGGGGGCGAGCATACTCCTTTACGTTGCGAGACGGATATCAATGACCCGATCCTTGGCTCGTAGGAGAAGCGAGCTTTGGGAATTTCAAGAACTCGAGATTGGCGCGAAGACTGGGTAAAAGGCGGGAGTAACTAAGACTCTCTTAAGGTAACCAATGCCTCGTCATCGTAGAACTTCTACCTTAATTATATTACTTAGTTAAGTACAATAACAATATAATATAATATAATAGCAAATATAATTTTAATTAAAATATGCTGCACACTTTAATAAAAAATTAATAAATCTCCAACAATCGAGTGTCATTCACTTTGAGTTTGAATCATTTATCTTAACGAGTTTTATTAAATGAACTTAAACAAGCTTTTATCATATCAAGACTCAAATTAATAATTCACCAGTAAGTATGCCGTGTGACTATTAATATTATGTAGTCATATTTACTTTTGAAAATATTCATACTTTTAAGTTGAAAAATCATACTTTTCAAAATAATTATTTTGAAAAGTATAATTTTTTAAGTCTAAGACTTTGAATCTAAATTTGAAAATTATTCACACACACACAAACAAAAAAAAAAATGATTGTGTGCCTGTCACACATAAGTTTTTACAATAATTTACTGCCGGTTTGATTTATTTGCATTTGTAGTCCTAATTCCTGGTAATTTATTACATGAACCCGATTGCACTTAACATAAATGTATTATTATAAAGTTATATGTGATAATATATGTTAATTATATGTTATTATATATTTCAGTTATATTTGATGACATATGACAAAATTTAGATTTTAAGGTTTACTTTTTTATTTAGGTTTACTTTTACATTTCAGGGTTTAATTTTCCATTTTTACGATTTAGTTTTCCATTTTAGGATGGCGGAAGAATTCTATCACCATACCAGTTATATGTGATGATATGTGATAGAAATTTAGGGTTTACGGTTTACTTTTATATTTTTGGTTTCAGAGAATTCTATCACCATACCGTGTTATATTTTTATATTAGAGCCTTAAATTTTAGAGATAGGATTTCGATTGTTTGTAATAATATATATCAATTATATTTGATGATATATACTAGTTAGATATGATGATATATTAGAATTATATAGAATAATAAATTAAATTATTGGATGCATACTGTAAAGTGTACCCAAGTCCACGGTATAATAACTCCTACTTCCTAGTAGTTGTACCTGTGACTGATATCGCAAATTAAATACTGATTTCTAATAAGAACTTAACATAGTGCTTACTAAAGTCCTTATAAAAACGGTTAGATTTGTACTCCCTCCACTACAAAATATTTTTCGAAAAAGCCGACGGATATTACCGACGGACATTCACCCATCGGTAAAAGGCCGGCAATATCGACGGCTTTCCCGACAACAAAATTGCCGACAAACTACTGACTGAAAGCTACCCTCGGTGTATGTGTCCGTTGGCACGCCCTCAGGAAGTTGGCTCCAGAGAGTCCACCAAATATGCTGAAGGAAATTATACGTCGGCTATATTTCAAAATAAAAATCGGATATTGATTGCCGACAAAAATATGTTCGTCAGCAACGCCAGTTTCCATTTACCGATGGCGGAATACCTTCCGTCAGCATCGTTTGACATTTTACCGGCGAAATTACCAATGACTTTTTTTCGTCGGTAATATTATTATAAAGATACCCCCAAGCGGACAGATTCATTCCACCACGCCACAACCAAAACAGGTGTACGGCTCGCGAGAGTCGCCGCCGCCGCCGTTGCTGCTGGAGCTGTCGCCGCCGTCTGATCGCCGTCGAACTACCGTCAACATCATCTATCAAGGTCTGTTGTTTTTTAATTCAAATTTAATGTTTTTTCTAATTTGGGGTTTCAATTTAATTTATTTTGAATATAGGAATCATGTTTTGAGAAACTGAATTGGGGTTCAATATATGAATTTATGCTTGATTTATGGATTTGTGAATAATTTTAGGTTTAGGGTCCATTTATGCAATTAAAATTTATTTTAGGGTTTAATTTATAATTATTTTAGGGCTAGTTATGTTGTGTTTAATGTATGATATTATTCTTTGTTATATATATTATGATTGATCAATAATGTTATTGTTTTGGTAGACGCCGGTGATGACGTGGTGTACGGCGCCGGCCGGGAGGTTCCGTCCCTCCAATAACGGTTTTCAATTTTTTTTTTTAAATTATGGTGGTTTTCAAAAGTTTGAAATTGTTGCGGATGGGGGTTTTGAAATGAAATGTGGTGATCGGTATGTGAATGTTATGTTTAATTATATTTTGTTGATATTATATACTTGTGATTGATTGGTTGATATTGTCGATTAATATTATCATTCTTAAAATTTTGTATGATTAATATAGTAAGAACAATAGGGAGTTTGATTAAATCTTGTTGTAAGTATTAAGTATGAAATATTTCCTTTTACAATACGTATCTTAGACCTTATAACAATAATAATAGTAATAATAATAATGATAATAATATAACAAATTAATCTTAATAATAATAATAATATTGATAATAACATAACAAAAACAATAATTTAACATACTTAAATAAATATAATCAAACCTCCAATAATTTATAATAAGTCTCCTAAATTCTCTGATTTCACATACCAAAAAAGTAAAATTAATGATTACGGTATAACCAAAAACAAAATTAATAATAATAATAAAAATAAAAAACAACAATTTAAAATACTTAAATAAATATAAATCAAACCCCCAATAATTCATAAAAATTCTCCTAAATTCTTTGTTTTCACATACCAAATTATTATCTATCCTATAATTCTTTTTGACACTGTCAATTCCTTGATCGTCTTAATAGCATCTAATTTCTCATGCTTCAGATCCTCGATCTCTAAGCCCATTTTCACAATCATACTGCCCTGTTTTTAGCGACTCATTAGTTACCGAGTATTGAACAGATATTTAATCTCATTTTTAATTAGAGATTAATAAATAAGAAAAATTAAATTTAATAACAAATCTAGCATTTGGCAAATACGATTGAAAAATTTGTCATAACAATTTCATGAATTTTATCCTGGAGTTTTTTTGGTGTTGAAAAGTTGGGGTGAAGTGGAAACATGGGTATATTGGATTCTTTGTTAGACTTTTCGTATATGATTAGTACTAAATTTTGTTCATAGTTCTCTAGTTCATTTATACATTCATTTCTTATGATTACATTTCAGCTAACTTATCAAACTCTTATTATTCTTTCGACCTCAACTCATCGATGATTTTATTGGCCTCAGTCAAAAATTTCTCAATCGTCTTTTTAAAAAGACCTTTTTTTTAAAAAAAAACTGATATATGTAAAAGTGAACATGATAGTGCAAGTTCTGGTGTAAGGGCAAAGAAATAAATACCATGAAATTAAACTCGTGGTTGTTTTACTTCTTTTTCATGGTATCTATTTTTTTGCCCGTACTCCAGGACTTGCATTAATATGTTCACATTACATTTTTGAAAAAAAAAGTCTTTTAAAAAGACAATCGAGGAATTTATAATTGAATGAGGCTAATAAAATCATCGATGACTTGAGGTCGAAGAAATAATTAGAGTCTGATAAATTAGTTGTTGGAAGTGTAATCATAAGAATAATTATATAAAGAAAACTAGAGAACTAAGAACAACAACCACTACACTTCATATAAGAAGTCCAACAAAACATCCAATATACCCATGATTCCACTTCACCCCAATTTCTCAACACGAAAAAAATATATATTGCAGGATGAAATTCATTAAATTGTTATGATAAGATTTTTCGATTGTGTATCAAATGCTAGACTTGTTAATCAATTTAATATCTCATATTTATGAATCTCTAATTAATAATTATTAATTTTCTGTTCGATGCTCGGGTAACTAATAAAGCACAAATAACAAGTCACTATGATTGTGAAAATGAGTTTAGGCACCGAGGATTTGAATCATGAGAAATTGAATGTTGTTAAGACGATCGAGGAATTTGGCTTTGTTTAATAAATTTATTCATATTTACCGACGGACACGAAATCCGTCGGCAAATTTATTTTTTTAAATTAAATCCTGACGAACAGCGAAACACCGTCGGTAAACTCAGAAAAATAAAATTACCGACGGGAACCTACCGGCGGCTTTATCCGTCGGCAATGTCGTTGGTATTTGCCGACGGCCTTATAATCTAACGACAATTGAAATTACCGACGAAGGTTTCGTCGACGCCGATGTTCCGGCAGTAAGCCATCTGTAAGATGTTTACCGACGGTTTACCAACGAATTTAGCCATCGATAATCGCGATTTTTTTTGTAGTGCTCCATCCCAATTACATAATCAAATGTTAAGTTTTACAAAGGTTGAAAAAATATTGATAAAAAAATTATGCAAAATATTTCATCCTTCGCTCTTATATAATAATAAAGGATTCTAGTTACAAAATTCATATTAAATAGAGTTAATAACAGTAAAATAATTAGTAAAGTAGTATTAAATATAAAAATTAACATACAAAAAACAATGGAGGGTTATATATATATATTGGGGACGGAGGAGTATCTTTGAAGTTGTAAGTCCGTCACATGACTTCTTTGCTCTGGAAATTTTCAAACTTATTTCAATCAGAACCTTCTTACTAAGAAGGATGACATATTTAAAAAAAATAAAAAAAAATCAATTTCATACCTTTTACGTAAAATTATACTTTATTCACATTGTTTTGAAAAAAAAAGGGTGGGGGCAAATACTATATATAGGAAAAAATATTTTTGTCAAATACTAAGACTAATTATACAAAATGTCAAATAGTCCAACCACAAATATACAATTACAAGGTTACCCCTAATATTAATAATAATAATAATAATAATAATAATAATATCAATAAACAATACACAACAACCTCCCGCCCCACCGCTGCTGCTGTCCGGCCGCCGCCGGAAAATTTCCCGACGAGAATTATTATTATTATTTTTGCCCAACAAATATAAAGTTAGAAATATCACTATAAAGTAAGAAATTTTTAATAAGAAATTTTCTTACTTTTTCATACATAAAGTATGAGATTTTCACTATAAAGTAAGATTTTTTTTTGAACATAAATTAAAAATATCTTTATTTTTGAAAATAAAGTAAGAAATTTCACTATAAAAATAAGAACTTTTCCTACTTTTTCGAATATAAAATAACAAACTTTCTTACTTTAAAGGATATAAAGTAAGAAACTTTATTAATATTTTGAACATAAAGTATAAAATTTCACTATAAAATAATAATATGTAATTTGTATTAAATAAGAAAATACATAATAATAATTTGATATTAAGCAAGAATTTTTTTTCTCTATTTTTTTTGGCAAAATAAAAGTGTGTAATAAAAAAAAAAGTAATAAGTAAAAAATACATAACAACATTTGCACATCAAAGTAAGAAACTTTTGCAATCAAATAAAATACTTTTTGTCATCAAGTATGAATTTTTGAACATTAAATAAAAAGTCTATTACATATAGTAAGAAATTCGTACATATAGTAAGAATTATTTTCGGTAACCGAAATTATTTTTTGGACATTAAGTAAAAATGTTTGGACATATAGTAAGAAATATTTTCACATATAGTAAGAAATGCATACATATAGTAAAAAATCAAGACATATAGTAAGAAAAATATTTGGGTTGAAAAAAAACTGACTCCATAGACATGTAGTAAGAAACTCAGACATACAGTAAGAAATTTTGGGCAGAAAAAAAAAAAAAAAGCCGAAAATAAATTCCGGCCACCGGAACTGACTCCATGGACATGTAGTAAAAAATTCAGACATAAAGTAAGAAATTTTGGGCAGAAAAAAAAAAAAAAACGCCAAAAATTAATTCCGGTGGACGAAAAATAATTTTCAGATGATTAGGAAAAAAAATGTGACCGAAAAAAAAATTTCCGGCTGCCGAAAAATTTTTCGGCCGGCCGGCAGTAACTTTATATTTGCTGGGCAAAAAAAAAAAAAAATCTCGCCGGAAAATTTTCCGACGGCCGGCGGCGGCGGCAGGTGGCGACAGCATGTGGCCCCATTTTATTATTATTATTATTATTATTAGTTATTTTAATAGTAAGGGTATTGTGGTATATTCATATCACAATTTTGGACTATTTGGCAAAAAATAGGTACTATATGACTTAAAATTGGATGGAGAACTAATTGACAAATGGACTTCCACCTGGGGTACTATTTGATAATTTCCCAAAAAAAAAAAAACTTCTTGTACTATTGCAAATATTCGAAATCCTACTGAACTTTGGAGATTTTTAATATTAAATCTCCAAAATCGTATCTAAAAATCGAGGCTGTTTAGTTCAAAGTTTTTTTTTTCTGGAATAGTACGATGCGGATATTTGGAGCTACCAAGACGGTTCGGTTGAATCCGAAGAATCGTAGGTTTTTTCTTTCCATTATGAAAACTCCAAATCAAACTAAATTTTGAAATTAAACCAAAATCAAATTAAATTTAACTAAATATGAGCTAAAATAAAATGAGATAATTAAATTGTACTAGATTTAAACATTATTTTAAGTTAATCTTGTGAAAATACAACAATTAGATTACAAATATGAGAGTAAACTCATAAATGTGTAGTTATTCAATATAGAATTTAAATATTGCAAGTGAAATATCATCAAAATATTGTATCAAACATTGTGTAGCTAATTCATTATTAAAATATAAAAAAGAAAATTAATAAATATGTATAGATAAATATTCTTAAAAATCGCTTTTAGTTTCGTTTATTCAGTTCGATAAATTTTGGCATAGATATTTATGAAATCTCAAGAATCATACCATAAATAATTCAGTTCGTAGAAAATAAATAAGATAACTAATATTTTCGATTTGAAGTCTTTTCCGGTTGAGGTCCGATGATCTCTGGTTGCACAATCCTACCGAAAGTACAACTTTTTAATATAACAATATGAGTATAGATCGTCACTCCTACAACGTGACTGTGTTTCAATAATCAGGAATCAGACTTGACGTCACATGTGACCTCTTCCTGATTTCTTCATCGTGTATGTGTTACATAATCAAGAACCAGACTTGATGCCACATGTGACCTCTCCTGATTTCTTCTTAGAGAATTAGGTCCAGATTTTAAAACAAATAAGTTATAAGTAGTCAAAGTAAATTAAGATATATTAACTATAACCGAAATTTCTTGCCATTTGCACCTTTGACTCATAGTCTTAATATTTGCCCATTTTGGTGGAATTTCCGCCCAACAACTCGAATTGCAAATTGAATGATTCATAGGTTGTCTTGTTCAATGGTGAATTTTGATTTTCGTTTTTGATTCTGTTCGTATGATTGGGTTGAATACTCTTGATTTTGGGGAATGCAGATATATTATAACTTATACTATTATTGTTGATGATACGACATCAAATATTCAGGTTGACGAACATGCATGTTTGAATGAATTTAGGAAGCGACCTCCCTTTTAGAAAGTGTAATTCTTTTATAGGGGGCGAGCTGTTCCGAGAGTGGCGAGCTCTCAGGTAGGAGTGGCGAACCCTTATATGAGGGTGACGAGCTCTTATCAAGTAATTGACATTATAACAGTTCGGTATTGAAAGTTTAACTTTATGGTTAATATGGCATTTGGCCCTGGTGGGCTAATATAAATTATGGTATAGGGTCCAGGCGGACTAAAGGCATGACATGGTTATGTGCCTATGGTCATTATGGTAATTTAACGATAATTCGAATATCTATGATAACTTACCATACACGAGAAATTCTAGTTCTAAATCGTTCATTATTTATTGTATTATAGTTTTAATAGGAGACGGGAACCTTAAATTGGGAACACGTCTCTTATCTATATAAAAAGGATACAGACTTCACTTTTTCTCTAAGTTGATTTTATATCCTACGTTTTGAGATCTCGCATATCTCTCTCCAAAAATATCTGACCTAAGTATCGTAGGGCCTACGCCGGGGCTGTCCGGTTGGAGTTCTGTTTTGTAAGTTGATCAGGTTGCCAGGAGCCTTCTGGAGGGCTATCAGGTCGCCTAACGCATATTTCAGATTATTACTTCCTTTCTTGGTGAACCAAGCTTTTTGGTCACATCAGTTGCAAGGTGGTCCTTGCTGATTCACACGGGATTTCACGTGTCCTGAAATGCCTTTGTAAATATTTCTCAATGTATGGAAAAACACTTAATCCATATACATATATGCTTTTACAACACATAAACATATATAATCACAAGTGATTCGACCAAAAAGATTGGTTCATTAAGAAAAGAGAGTACTGACATAAAATTCCTGCTTGCCGACCTGATAGACCTTCAGAAGACTCCCAGCGACCTGATCAACCTTCAAAACATAACCTTAACCATATAAATCGTATAAAGAGATAATAATTCCACCTAAAATATGCGAGCTCCATGATCCATGATAATTGAAGTTATGAAAATAAGAGCTTGAATCCCCTATTTATAATATTATTTAGACTTGTCCAACAACTTATTGGATTTCTTCATAAGATAGGATTAAAACTTCTATTGTACCCAATCTCCATAATTAGGAAATATTCTCATATTAGGATTCTTACTTTCCTTGATTTCATAATAACCGTAAAACCTTATTATTTCCATATTATCGACCTGTTGGGGCCCAACAACCATATACCATAGTCCATATTAGCCTACCAGGGCCCAATATTCTATTAATCACATAGCTCAGTTTTCAATACCGAACTATTATAACACCATTTATCTCATAAGAACTCGCCATCCCCATAAAAGAGCTCGCCTCTCTTAAAGAAGATGTCGCCTCACAGACCTAATCCCTCATGCATACCGACCTAAATATTTGATTTTGTATCAGTTAGTCCCCGTTATTCTAGCTGATTGAGGTACAAAATTAGATAGAATATAACAATAAAGATTTCTGCAAACAGAACGTGATCACCTTTATACTCATAACTTTCACCAACTCACACATTAGTTGCAAAATATTACTTATTCTTGAAACCATATTTTAAAAATAAACCATAATTACATACCATTTATCCGACCTAAAACAGTTCGTCTAAAAAACCATTTGCATACCCTAACTATAAAAATTATTCATATAAACACGCATAAATTTAGATTATGTA
Organism: Phtheirospermum japonicum; assembly: GCA_014905375.1. Classification (NCBI taxonomy): domain Eukaryota; kingdom Viridiplantae; phylum Streptophyta; class Magnoliopsida; order Lamiales; family Orobanchaceae; genus Phtheirospermum; species Phtheirospermum japonicum. Next base: position 1,518,923 of record BMAC01000238.1, read on the forward strand.
ACCATGGAGTAATCATCGAGTTAAAACAGGTCGGTCATGATTTCAATCATAAAAACACCTACTTAAGCATTGCCTTATAACCATAAAACCTGTTAGCCATGAATTTCCCATAAGGTCAAACCACTATAAGACTTACCAACCTCATAACACATTCACTTAAGCATCGTCTTATAACCCTTAAAAACTTACCTTTATGAAGTTATACCTCCATATGTTTGACGATGGAATCAGCCGATTCAAAAAAAACCTTTGTTGATCTCTACAAGAATCAGCTTAAAATATATCAAAAAAAATCATTACCAACCTATCACAAGGTGATGAAAAGAGACCACCACATATCGAACCGAGTAGAACCATATTAAACTATATGTGAGCAAATAAATCTATCCTGTCCCCCAGGTATAAATGAATTAAAGTAAATAAAACAACCATATCATATCAGACCAAAGAATACAGTGACCATATAGACATATTTCAGCTAACATAATCAAATAAAAACTTAATTGAACAATCAAAGAATATGTTAATCAAATATATTCACATGATCAAACAAGCAAAGAATATGTTAGTCAAACATATTCACATAGATACATAGTCAAACAAGTAAAGAAATATATTAATCAAACATATTCACATAGAAACATAATCAAAGGTCGAAAACATGTTAATCAAACATATTATTTGCAAATTGAATCAAATGTTAACCTCTCCCCATAACCATACACTATATCTATAAACTATAAACCATCGCTGGCCTTATGAAAGCGTCAGCCCATAACCATAAAAACCATATCCATAACCATAAACCATATCGAGCCGTATTTCTATCAAAATTGGGGATGAGAAACCTCCCCAAACCCTATGCTCTCCGCCTCCAGCTAGAAGATCCTCTCCCGAGCCTCCGAATAGAAGATCCTTGATTCAAGAGTTGCGAGTTTTTCCCTTTTTTGGGTTGACTTTTGAAAGAAAAGAAGTGTATGATTTTGGTTTTTTTTAGAGTGGCGTTTTTTCTTTACTCTTCAACACCAATCCATCATTCCACAACTTTATTGGGAAGGTGTTTTTTGGGGCGAGCAGTTCATTTTTCTCTTTATTTTATTTTTGGAGGATAGGAATGATTTGGTACGAGAGGTGTAAGTATTTGGGGAATCAATAGAAATAATTTGGAGTGAGTGGTTATGTTTGTACCGAGTCCTACATTTTTTACTTTTATTTTTTTGGAGGATTAGAATGATTTGAGGCGAGAGGTGTAAGAATTTGAGTTAAGCATTATAAATAGTTTGGGGTGAGTGGTTATGTCTGGGCCGAGCACCTTTTTTTGACTTTATTTTATTATTGTATTAATGTTAATGTTATCTATATGTTATCTATTTTAATTATGTTGTGTTGTAGTTTCATAACATAACACACACAAAAAAAAAAAAACTAACATGATATGATATTACAAATAACCATACTAAATGGGAAATAACATAACACACCAGAAAAACCTAATATAATATCGTTATTACAAATAACTATACTAAATGGGAAATAACATAAAACACCATAAAAACCTAACATAATATCGTTATTACAAATAACTATACTAAATGGCAAATAACATAACACACAAGAATAACATAACATAACAAATAATACACTAACAAATACATGACCTACATCCCAACTTATTCAAATCCTTCATTAAGGAATTTAATTTCTCCCCCACAGTATTTTGATTTTTGCTCGCAGTGGCTCCTTCTTGAACGTGTTACTGGGGCTTATGATTTGTCAACTGTGTAATTAACCATTTAAATAAATGAAATATTTAAGTGCATGTAATTGTATTTGAGGGGGTGTGGAATTTACAGGTAAGAAACTCTTTTTAACGTTGTGATCTTCGTTCACGTAATTGTAGTTGCTACTCTCTCCAAACCTAACTATTCCTAGGGTATTGATCAGTTCATTGTACCACATGTATCGTTCTTGAAGTTAAGAGATCTTTTGTTCAACATCAGTTGAACAAATTGAAACCCCACAGAAGTGAAGGATTATTTCTTACGCTCATCAACACTATATCTTGGAGGTGGTAGTCCCTTATTGGGATTCCACTAACTAGTGTTTTTTTAAAGATAGAAACTCAAGTTGAGTTTCATACATTTGCTGTGTCCAATTATCCTCATCTCCATTGTTGTAACCGTGACTAATTATACGAACTGAAGGCATCTCATGCTTGTCATTATCTTAAAAGTTATTAATTTTTTATGTTTGAAGAAAAAAGAGTAATGGGAAGAGACTTGATAACATATTTATAAACTGAGTGAGCACTCATCAAAATTAATTTTATTACTAGTGGATTTACTTACTCTTACTATTCTCTTTACTTTAGACAAGATTCATTGTTATTGTTCACCTAACATTGGTTTATATGACAAGACCACACACTTCATGAATTCAAAATATGAGCTTTGATATTATTCAAGTGAATAAACAACACATTTTAGGGAGAGCAACAAATGATTTGGGGCAAGTTGCGTAAATAATTTGGGGTGAGAGATGCATTTTTCGCAGTTAATGTTATTGTTCTCCTTACTTTAGATAAGTGTCATTGTTATTCCCGCATATCTAAAAAATGGAGAACCCCACTTCGATTTCATGGATTGGGTATTCAACAAAGAAATTTTGAATTTCATTTTCCATTACCACAACCTTATTGCATATCCGCCATTACGATTATGATCATATATTTTACATCAAGTTAATATAATTATTATTTTAATCTTGTTGAATTTAAATTTGAAATTAAACCTATTTATTCTAATTTCATTATGTTTGGGGCGACCAATTCAGTTTTCTCTTTAAGTTATTTTTAGAGGATGACAATTGAAATATTTAGGGCGAGAGGTGGTATTTGGGGCAAGCGATATTAATAGTTGGGGGTGAGAGTTGTTGTTTTGGGCCAGCAGTTCATTTTTATCTTTATTTTAATTTTAGAGGATGACAATTTAAATATTTGGGGCGAGAGGTGTATGTATTTTGGGAGACTAATGTTAATAGTTGGGGGCAAAATGTGTTGTTTGGGGCCATACGTTCTTTTTTCTCTTTAATTTATTTTTAGAGGATAAAAATTTAAATTGTTGGGTCTAGGGGTGTAAGTACTTGGGGCAAGCAATGTTAATAGTTGGGGGCGAGAGGTGTTATTTGGGGGGAGCATTTCTTTTTTCTCTTTATTTTATTTTTAGAGGATGATAAATTTGGGTAAGAGTTATAAGTGTTTGGGGTGAGCAATGTTAATGGTTGGGGGTGAGAGGTGTTGCTTGGGGCGAGCAGTTCAGTTTTCTCGATTATAATTATAGAACTTAAATTTGATTTAAGTTTCTCAGAATAAATTACAATTACAAAACTAACCTTGCGGGCTAACGGGATCTAGACGGTGTGGGATTTGTCTCATAAAATATTCTATACACCATGGCCAATCAGTAATCCTTTAGAGTATCCATCATAAGTTCTACTCGCATTTGTCCAAAAGGATCCTGCCAACAGACATACATGCGAACACTCCACAGTTGCTCAGTCTTGCTTAAATTGCTCACTATTAGGGACTTTGACAAGTTTGATATGGTCACTTATGGTTTCTCTTTTTTCCCTATGAAAATATCCATGAGCTGAAAGAACACGTGGCAATAGGACTTGCAATGGCATTAACTGTATAGATCTTCACTCAAATATATGATTGTTCTCTAGGTCATCACCTCTGTAAGATTATCGATCTAGCATGCTATCAATTGTCACACATTTTAGTTGTGGTTAATTAATTCTTATTCTTATTTTATATGAAAATATCACATAGATCGTTATTTATGAGTGCTTTCAAATCAGATACGGAACAGTATGCCACTGGCACCTGACATCAATGAAAACCCCATATGTGTACTGGACTATAATTTTTTTGTTAAGTGTTAAATCTAAAATAAGGATGATTAATATTACTTTGAAACTACAAAAGTTTGGGATTACTTGATAATAATATTACTTTGCAGACCTATCTTTAAAAAGCTTGGGCAAAAATCCATCTAGAGGATCCTAATTGTACTGGAGTTAGTAAGTATCGTGGTCTGGCCCTTTATTTAACTTGGGTTCCTAGTACTAGTTTTTACCATTACATTACTGGCCACACACCAACTTCGGGAGCCTTGTAGAAATACATGGACGATGTAAGGAATTCAAACCTACTATATTCTATTGGGGATTAGTATGCACGTAAAATTTTATGTTTTTCTTATATATAGTGGAACTTGTATTTTGATGCAGAACTTTATGGTTTGTCTCATTGGGGAGAACGATTCTACATGTGGTCGATATTTACCTGCCTTAGTCATCTCAACATCAGACTTCTCCAAAAGAGGCATATCAAACAACTTTGTAGGCTCAACTTCATCGGACGGTGTAGGAGTACGAACCTGCAATTTTATCATTGTAATAAATAATATATTAATCTAACAAAAAATAGAAAAAAGATAAATCTAAATCAATATTTAAGCTTATTTACGTCCTCGCCGGATCTCAGTACATGTTTGACGCAGGTTATAAGGTAGCCGCCTCAATCGTCTCCACATCAAACTTCTTCGGAAGAGGCGTCTCGAACAACTTTCTAGGTTCAACTTCATTAGAAGATGGCACAATGGTCCGTAGAAGAGTAAGAATCAATTTAATCAATAATTTAATAATCTAACAAAAAATAGGAAAAATAAATGAAATCCAAAGCAATATTTAAGCTCAATCACATCTTTGCTAGATCTTGGTACATCATCAACACGTGGTCCTGATGTAGCCTCATAAATCATCTCCACAGCTCGTGTAGTATCCAACTCTAATCCTCTGCATAGCTTCATCAATCCTCACTATCGCTGTCACCACTACCGACATGATCTGGCTAATATCCTTTGTCGTTTCTATAGATGTCTCCGACTCAATTCGGCTGATAATCTCTGTTGTGCTTGAATCGAACTTTTTACACCTACTTTTTATTTAAAAAATAAAAAACTCGTCCGCAAGAGAATGGAGCAGCTGTAGGTGGTAAGTTGGACTCGAGTTAAACCACAAGGAAGACTAATGGGAAGTTATTTCGGTGTTTGGTTTTACGAATGAGAAAACGAAAGAAAAGACTAAACTAAACACGCGATCCAATTTAGTTTTAGATTTCTAAAATCTAATGCGATGAATTATACTGCGAGCTATAAAATCAAAATCCTTGAAACGATTAAAAAAGCGAGGGTTCTAGTGCGCTAGAATCATCTCCATGATCGCTCGGTAATTTCATCGAGCGCCTTACCTACGAGTCAGGGTTGTCAATCCCGACTTGTCGATTAAGCGTCGAATCATCCCGAGAGATAGTTCTAAATGACTCTAGGCACTAGACCATTAAACTCTAGCTGGCAACCACTAAAATATTCAAAAATAGAATTTCAAAAATTTAAATTATGAAAATTACCAAGCATCTCAACAACTAATATTTCGAGAAATCATAACTAAACTACTAAAGCAATTAAATCATTCAAATTTGCAAAATTAAGAAAGCGAAAGCTTACGAATTAACCTAGAAAAGTAATGACATTCAAACTAACAATTAAACTACAAACAATGAACTAATCTATTCAACATATAAAATCTAAGAAACTAAAGTTTAAACACTGAAAAGTAGAACGGAGACGAAGAACAAACGAGGAAACGAAGACAGAAACTTGCGATCTTCAACTCTTCAACCCGAGTCTTGCATGCGATTGAAAGGGGACAAGATCTGGGGATTCTCGGCAATGTTTCGAACCTTCCTTCAGGTCTAGCCTCCCTTTTTTTGAAGAAACTAACGGGGTTATATAGATTTTCCCAAAAATAACCACTAAAACCGTCATAGCGTCGACCGACGCGGTCCGAGCGTCGGCGTCGATGCATGCCAGGGTGCTCGCATCGACTAGGTATTGCGTCGATCGACGCTACTGCAAGTTGTGTCGACTTATGCATCGACTGATGGAGTAAAGGTCGACGCTTCAGAGAGTTAGCGTCGACATAGCGTCGGTCGATGCAGGCAGCTCTCGGCGTCGACACGGGCGCTGCATTGCGACGCCTGCAGGGCTTTGGCACGTCGCTCGTCCCGTCTTCTTCGTTTTGAGCTGAAACACGATTATGAAGAAAAATTAGATTATTACTTATAAAATAATATAGAAAAACATTAAGCACGATACGAAACGAAAAACATCACAAGGAAAAAAAACGAGAAAACGATAAACCTTAAACACATAAAAACAAACAAAACACAATGCAAAAATACACGAAAATCACATACAAAAATGTACAAATCAACTCCCCCACACTTAGCTTTTTGCTTGTCCCAAGCAAAATCGAATCTAGACATAGACAAGAAAAAGCTAACTACCCGATGACCTAATCACTAATGCATTCAAATGATTCAAGAAGTTAATGTATTAAATCGACTGAAAACTTAACTAAAAGGATGACAAGATAACGTTGAGATAAGAAATTTAAACTAGCTTCCGAACACCTAAAAGTAAAGAGATGACCTCCATGTACGTCACCCATCCATGCCTCGGCCAAAGTCTATCCCTGCTCAAACCGCCAAGTCATCACCCGACTAGCCCAGTCATCTATACACCTCTTTAATAATACAATCTAAGAAGTAAAAACGAAAATAAGAACTTGTACAAGGATTTCTCTTCTTGTACTTATTTTTTAATCCTTTTTTATTCTTTTCTTTTTTTTTATTATGAGTACTCATAGAGATGAAGTACTAAACGAGCATGATTTACATAAATAAAAAATGAGAGTTCATTGACTCCGATCTTACGTTGCTAAGTGCAACTGATAACATTCTTCAATTTCTCACTTGGAGTTTTAACATCTCCAAAAAATAAAAAGAAAAAATTTGATAAAGTTCTATAGAGGGTATTGGAAATGGAGTTAGTAGAGAGTATTCGCCTCTTTTGAACGAAACAAGAATAGAACAGAGGACAAAACACTTCATAGATTATTTACATTTCATTCCCCATAATTACACTAATGTTCAAATGGAAGTCTAAATATCTTAACCAAAACATCTAACCACGTCACTTCGTCAAGGTTCTAGTCAACATAAATACACACAACTCAAATCAATCACAAGCAAGCATACGGACAATTACTAGCCAAGGACAACCCCCCACACTTAAACAATACAATGTCCACATTGTATAAAATTAAAAGTTAAGCTTGGTATGGTAAAAGTTAAGAGAAAGAAAGAAACGTCCCTGAATTCATGCTTGTGGTGAAGAGTTGAGCATCGAAGAGCGTCCAACAGGTTTCAACATTGAAGGGGAACTGAAACAAAAGAAACAAAACACACAAAAACAAACAAAGTTAAAAGGCTTGAGTTGCCTCCCAAGAAGCGCTTGTTTAATGTCTTTAGCTTGACGACGTTTGCGTTCGATGTCATCCCAGGTCTAGAAATAAATGACGATCGTGCCACGCCTTTGTATTCTCCAACAGCAAGAACGGGCGATGATAATCGCCAAGGCAGGCACCAAAAGTATGTCCCGAGATGAGTGAGGTGAAAACACCAACTAGCTTTGGAGGTCGGAACCGCGAGTAATCGATCCCCACGAAGATATTAAAGGGCAATTGATGCATAGGGTGATCGGGCAATTTCTCGACTATCTCGTCCACCACCTCAAAACTATTTTTCAACAAAGCTTTGGGTGGTTCAAAATGTGACTCAATAATCTCACTCTCTTCCAAAACCAGTACCACAACTCCACCATCTTCATAAAGAGCAGGTAGGCTCAAATCTCCAACATTCTTCGGGCACTCTAACAGCAACACCCCTTCTTCTTCCCCCTTAAAAATGTCAATAGTTGGCAGAAGCGGGGTGGCACATTCAAGGAAGACTAATTGGAAGTTATTCAGGTGTTTGGTTTTATGAAAGAGAAAATGAAAGAAAGGACTAAACTAAACACGCGATCCAATTTAGTTTGAGATTTCCAACATCTAATGCGACGAATTAAACTGCGATCAATAAAATCAAAAGCTTTTAAACGATTAAGAAAGCGAGGGTTCAAGTGCACTAGAATAATCTCCACGATCGCTCGGGAATTTCATCGAGTGACTTACCTACGAGTCAGGGTTGTCAATCTCGACTTGTCTATTAAGCGTCGAATCATCCTGAGAGATGGTTCTAAATGACTCTAGGTACTAGACCGTTAAACTCTAGTCGGCAACCATTAACATATTCTAAAATAGAATTTCAACAATTTAAAGCATGAAAATTATCAAGCATCTAAACAACAAATATTACGAGAAATCATAACTAAACTACTAAAGCAATTAAATCACTCAAATTTGCAAAATCAAGAAAGTGAAATCTTAACCTAGAAAAGTAATGACATTCAAACTAATAATTAAACTAAAAACTATGAACTAATCTATCTAACATATAAAATCTAAGAATCTAAAGTTTAAACACTGAAAATTAGAATGGAGATGAAGAACAAATGAGGAAACGAAGACTTGAACTTGAGATTTTGAACTCTTCAACCCGAATATTGCATGCGATTGAAAGGGGACAAGATATGCGGATTCTCTACAATGTTTCGAACCTTCCCCAGGTCCAGCCTCCCTTTTTCTGAAGAAACCAACGAGTTTATATAGAGTTTCTCGAAAATAAATGCTAAAACCATTATAGTGTCGACCGATGCGGTCAGAGCATCGACGTCGATGCGTGCCAGGGTGTTCGCGTCGACCAGGCATTACGTCGATCGACGCGAGCTTGAATCGATGCAACTACAAGTTGTGTCGACTTATGCATCGACTGACGGAGCAAAGGTCGACGCTTTAGAGAGTTAGCGTCGACCTAGAATTTGGTCGACGCGGGCGGCTCTCCCCATCAATGCGGGCACCGCATTGCGGCACCTGTAGGGCTTCGGCACGTCGCTCATCCCATCTTCTTCGTTTTGAGATGAAACACAAAAATAAAGCAAAATTAGATTATTACTTATAAAATAAAGTAGATAAATATTAAACACGATACGAAATGAAAAATATCAAAAGGTAGAAAAACAAGAAAAAGATAAACCTTATACACGTAAAAATAAACAAAACACAATGCAAAAATACACAAAATTAACATACAAAAATGTACAAATCAGTGCTACAAATGTCGACGACTCATATCAACTAATTACCTCTATTGTTGCTCGAGATGTCATCAACTCAAGTCGAGTAATATACTCGGTTACCATGGTCTTTATAGGTTAGTTTAGAATACAATGAGTCATGTTTGATCTAAAATCAAATATAATTTAATGATGAATATAAATAAAATCCAACTACCGATAGAGGTGGTCGCATCTTCGATGAAGAGGGGATGCTCATTCGCATTGATGGAGGAGGGGTCATCCCTAAATGATGATGGGTGATCATAGATGGAGTTTGCAGGAGAATTATCGGTCAATAAATAAGGATTCCAATCAGGCTCAAAAATAAGATCGTGACGCTGAAGTACACATTGGTCCAATCTCACCACTGCTTTTATCTTTGGTTCTTTAGCCTTTTCCTCCCCGGCAATAACACACTATGGAAATATCGGATTCTATCCAATATGTCTATTTCAATATCAATACGTATGGTTGTTTCCTCTCCTCCTCTTACATCTCAATATTCATGCACTGTTAGATGTCAATATCAATCAAGTGAATATTTCAAACTTTAATGGAACTTATACATATTGCTATTAAGAATAAGAATATCGACATAAGCTCTGCTTAACATGTCCAAGTTGACAAGGGTAGTCTTTAAACAACATCATCGCATACGTCTGGGCATAGTCATAGCTGACACTGATGGCTTCCCAAAACAACTCTCTAAGGCAGGAATGCTCTCGTACACTCACCACTGACATTTTAAATAATGAACGACAAATAAAATACAACGAAACAATGAGATAAATAAAAAATTCACCATCAAACACAAACACAACTATAAAATAACAAAAAAACTATAGGAAATTATAAAATCTCACATTTATTACCTGAAGTGACATTAAGAATCCATATATGTGATATTCACCAGAGACACGTTGCTCTATAAACTCTAAATAGTGGAACAAGTGCTTGAAGATGAACTTGACCCAAGGAAATGTGTCCTACAAATCTGCATCCTCGACTAACACCCACATCAAAAAATCTACTAGTGCCCTGAAGTCAATCCCATAGAGCAACAACATTAGTACTAATATTTTTGATACTTTCATTGCATCGTCAGGTGTGGCCGAGAAACATCCCTCCTCAAATTTATTTACAATTCCCGAGCACGGAAAATCTCACCATCAAACATCCTTCTATACAAGCTACAAGGTAACATTTGTAAACCTCTGAACTTTGGGTCGAAATGGAATGTCGCAAACTGAAGCCCTGACACCAAGCAGAATTTTGTTTTAGAGAAATGGATATTTGTATGGTTTACAAGAAACCATCTCTCATATTCGCTCCTCTCTTGGGGATTTTTCTTCACCACCTCTCTACGCAAAATCCCAATAAGTACTTTACTACAAATACAACTATCCCCCGAAAACCTCAAGAAATGTCTAAAACAAGACTCATTGAATGCCTCTAAATTGATCTATCTGTCACAATCAATCGATTATCGTCGCCATCAATGACATCTACCCAAAATATCTTATTTTTTCCAACCGAAATTGTCCCTTCTTTTATCTCCACTCCAAATTATCCTGAGGAAAAAATATGGAAATATAATATTGATCAAAGCTGAAAATATTAAAATATAAACCATACACCTCAGACCAAATACTAGACTACTAGACCCAAACATTTTAAACTACTCGACCCAAACTATTATCATCTCTCGCCCCATACATACAAAAGTATAGTCTCAAGACAAAATATTTGTATTGCTCGGCCAAAACAACCCTTCTCGCCCTAAACTATTAAACTACTTGACCTAAACGCTTATCACATCTCGCCCCAAACATATAAGAACATACACCCAGACCAAATATTTGTATCGATCAACCCATATAAAACTGATGACCCCAGATTATTAAACTACTCAACCCAAGAAATTATCACCTCTCACCTCAAAAAGAAAAAAAAAACTCAAATCTAAGATATTTGTATCGGTCAACCCAAGGAAAACTGATCACCGAAAATATTAGACTACTCGAACTAGAAAATTATCATCTCTCGCCCAAACATACAAAAACATACTACGATTGACCCAAGTAAAATTGACCGCCCCAATATATTAGATTACTCAACCGAAACAGTTATCACCTCTCGCCCCAAACATAAAGAAATATACTCCCAGCCCATATATGTGTATTGATGGACTCAAATAAAACTATTAGCTCCAAATTATTAAACCACTATACCCAAATTAAACTATTTGACTCAAGAACTCTTGTAATAATGAACTTAATTTCCACCAGCAAAAATCCAAAAAAACAAACAAACAAACAAAAAAAACAGTGTTACAAATTTAAGGTGGCTAATTTAAAGGTCCCCCGGGGCCCAAATAGCGTGTTCCATGCAGAGGATCAGCATCGCTATTTTTTTACCCTTTTAGCATTGGCAGACTCTCCACTCATCTTCCGTTTCCCTTTGGCCCCCTTCGTGTCGATTTTCTCAGATGGATTCTCAAATATTATTCTGTCGGAAAAGATAAAAGATATGAGAAGATAAGTTTTTGTTTGAAGGGTTTGGGGATTTGTTTCGACAGGAATATTATTGTTTGGGTCGATCAAGAGAAGGATATTTTAGACCTTTCAAGTCCTAAAATGGGTATAAAATATCTTTTCTTTACTAATGGGCATAAAAGAGTTTTGTCTTTTTAAAATGGGTATTTTGGATGATTCCCTATTTTTTACTCTACATGTAAGGTATTATTGTTAAACTTTACTATACCCTTAAAATCTTCACGTCATCCTATGTGAACAATTTTTTCTTTAAAGATATTGAAAATGACATTAAACATCCAATTATATGTGATTTTCACTTCCACTATATAACTAGTGTATTTATACTTTACCATACAAACTTACTTATATTATTTTATTTTAGCATTATTACATTCACAACCTACTAAGATAAAATAATTAATAAGTAAATATTATATCTACGTTTAAAATATATGTGTTTCTATTGAATTATTTTATTTTTTGCAAATTTATTTTAGTGTAATATAAAAAATAGTTTACCATAATCGATCCAAACTTATTATTTTTATAAAGTGATGGAAAAAAACCTATTTATAACCCATTATATTGACCACTCCCACAATAGGTGCATGATATTAGTAAGCATCAAACTACGTCTGTTAAGTTGGCAAATTCATCAAAAAAAGGTCAAAAAAGGCCGATTGTGGCTTTTTTCTTTTTTGCTAATGTGTCATGATTCAGATAAATGATAGGAAATGTTTGAATCATACCACATCATCAAAAATCCCGATCGGGATTTTTTGGACCCTTTTTGATGAATTGGCAAACTTAGCAATTGTGATATGATACTGGCCAATATCACATATCTTTTCTAGAAAGTGGCCAATATGGTGGAATAAAAACAATTTTTTTCCTGAAGGGACCAGTTCGATATCTTTCTAATATCCTAATTTGATGATATTTTAGTAAGATAAAACTGGGCAAATATAAATTAAATTTATAGAAAAATAAAGAATTCTAAATAGCAATCGCATCCATGATTTACAATATCAAAAACCCTCCATTTCATCTTAGTCCAATTAATGTCCTAGATATATATTGATGTGACCAAAATTCTGGCTCACCAATAAAGAGATTGAGCCACTCGAACTTTCTTCTCGAACCACGATCGACCTGCAAAAGACCTATGTCAAATAGCCCAACCATAGGTACTCCGACGATCAATTCATTATAGTAATAAGAAAGAGAAAATAATAGAGATTACGAAGAATATGAGAAAATCAAGAAGTAAGAATTCCTCGTTCATCATAATTAATCGCAAAAACTACTCCATAAAATAGAGCTCGAATTCCCTATTTATAAGGTTATTTAGGCTTTTTCTACGAAGGGATATGATTCCTCCCCAAGATGGGATTAAATCTCCTAAAATAGGAAATAGATATTAACTATATCTATTTTGCTTAATTATGAGGATTATTAATTTAGGAATATTCTAGAAGCCCATCATGGGACCTCCGAGCTAAAAAGGCCCAATAAAGCAATTTTGGATGCCCTATCAACTATTCCCCCCTACTCTAATTGATTGAGGTACGAAATCAAGTAGAGTAGATAAAGAAAACAAAGAACCCTGCAAACGAACTATTAGTTTCAACCCACCTCATTCGATCGAGCGGAGGCCAAGATAATGTAAAGGGCAATGTTGGTTCATAATGTTGTTAGTAATAAAAAGCAACATTGGATCAAGTCACTGAAATCTGAATATGTTTTTGTATAATCTTTTAGGTCATGAATTTTAGGCATCCCGTAGGACATTCATACTTTGTGAAGATGCCATCTTGCTGTGCGTTTTGTTTCTTGTGTTTTTGTCTTACTTGAAATCTCTTAATTTTTTTTTGAATTGAGCTAACTAAGTGTTTCAGTGGAGTTAAAATCGGACATCTGGACATGTAATAATGAGGTGAATTTGGTGAGTGATAATTTGCATTGCACAAGATAGGTACAACTGTGCTGATGGTTCATAAAAATTCAGCTTTGTATTTCGGCCAATTTTGTAGAATAAGTTGTGCAATCTTTTTTTTAAAAAAGAGAGGGTAAATCATGGGAAGAGATAATGGGATGGTAATGTGATCATATAGCCTAATTTGAGGGMGAGTGGGTTTTTATAAAAAGGAAATAACAAAAATCGTGTTTTGCTCCAAATTCAGCCGGTGAAGATTTTTAGGGATATTTTTCTTTTATATTTACTTTCTCTCTCCTATTACAACGGTCACTTTTTGGGCATAAAACCCTGAAATTTTTTTACCGTTTGATCACAATTCCAAAGRCTTCTGCAAATTGAACTCTCTATACTCCTAATCTCTCTCCAAATCTTTCGTTATTCTTGTGTGCTTTTGAGAAATTGCAGGATGACAAACTCGCTGCCACCATCCTCGTCTGTTCCTGAACTGCCAGAAGATGTTCGTCGCTCCGGCGAACAGGTTCCGACACCCTATCCACGATTTGGTGGTCTTGATATTCGTGAGGAAATAGGTGGTGGTAGTTCTTCAAACCCACCGCTATCAACATCGRCACCATCCTCACCGGCGCACGATTCCCGCACTGTCATTCCAGTTCCGTCTCCGGTTGACGCCACGCCGGAGGCGCAAGTGTTCCCAGGACAGCCTGGGAATGAAATTGACGTTGATAATCCCCCTGATTTGGCGTTTGTGGCTGAAACTTTTGGCCATGTGGGGAACCCTACTCTAAAGAGGTCTAGGAGCTTGCGCTACATTCCGCCCGGTGTTGTGCCGCCCGCAGTTCCGAAAAACAAGGCAGGACCGCGCCGTAACGTGTCTATCGAACATATGAACCTTAAGGAGGATGTCACCGTGATGTCCGACCCTGATGATGAAGACTTTGTTCCTGCTGCTCCGGTCGAGGGGTCTGTGCCGACGCCTTCTTCTGCCCCGAGTTTGCCGATGAAGAAGTTTACTCGCCYAAAACAACTTGTGCGCAAGGCCGYCAGGAAATCAGGTCAGGAAAAGGTCAAGGTCTCACCTAAGTCCTTTGCAACTGAGTATTCCTCCCCTCCCTACACCGTGTTGGATTTTATCACCGTTGAGGTAACCAGCTCCGCCAAACTGCCTGCCGATGTTCCCCCCTCCTCTCRGGTTCATGATGCTCAGACTGAACTTGGTGATGAATTATTTGAATATTCCCTTGATTCCTCGTTTGATGTGCCACTGCGAGATATCCTTACTGCCTACAAGAAGGATAAGAAGAAAAAGAAGGCTGCTGCGAAGGACGATGTTGCTAGTCATGTTGGTACCCCTTTACCAACATCACGTCYTTCCCCGTCTGTTTCGTCCTCCCGCACTACCTCTYTTCCCCTTGCATCTCATACTCCCACGCCGTCTTCTTCGGCTTCCTGTAATCACTCTCAGTCATCCACGAGTACTAATACTCTGACACCCGAGCTTGAAGATATGGTGCCATTTTCGGAGAAATTTTTAACTGTTGAGGCTGCCGAGTTGTTTGCTCCTTATCAAACTCGCCACATGATTGCTGAGCGTAGAGTTCCAGTTGAACTATTTGAGCGCCACAACTTGATTGCCTACCTCCAGTTTAAAGGTATGTACTCCACATTTTCCACTGCCGTTCCATTTGTCRGGGAAATTGTTCTTGAGTTTTATGCGAATCTGTTGCCGTCTATTGTTGATGTGAGCTTTGTGAACTATGGAAAAGTGTTTGTGCGTGGTAGAGTATTTGCTTTCACACCTGATTTAATTGATGAATTCTTTGGAACTGAACCGCATCAGGGTGATTCTACTGTGGATGATATGGATGTGGTTGTTTCTTTTATTTCTACTGGTATGGTGCATTCTAGGTTTGAGCAGTTGCCAAGTACTAGGCTTTCATCTCTTTATTCTATTATGCACAAGGTGGKTATTTGCAACTAGGTCCCTTCCAAAAACACTACGTGTGTTACTCGGCCTCAGGCCCAGTTTTTGTACAGGCTTGGGAAGGGTATTAAGTTCAGTTTCGGGCAACATGTTTTTGATATTGTTACTAAGTTTGCCACATAAAGGTCTGCCGCCTCGTTGTGTTTTCTCTCTTTGATTTTCAGCCTATTGGAGAAGCAAGGATTGGAGCTTCTTCCGGATGATGTTCTCACTGGTGAGGCAGATTGGTTTGCTTTCCAYGGCCAGCACACTACAGGTGTTAGGGTTATTGATTTGCCTTGGCACGCTCCTTTTCAGGCTGATGTTGCTAGTAATGTTGGGAGGGTTGATCCCAATATGGTCCAGATTTCTGCGCAGCCTCTTCGTGCGCATGTGGCTTCCGTTGACTTGCAGATTACTCAGCTACAGGCGCTTCGTGCCTCGCTTTTGGAGGCCCTTTCCCTTTCTGGTCAAAAAGGGAGAGAAGGAGAAGATGACGCGGACATAGGGGGAGAAGATGTCGCTGAAGATGTTGRTGCTGACAATGCAGAGGATATTGACGCTGCTGCTGATAAAGATGATGRTGTTGCTACCGAAGCCTTGGCGAGCCTTGCTCAGGAAAGGAGGAGGAAGCGTATTCGCGCTCGCGGTAAGGCTTTAAGGAGAATGATGCGATTGCAGAAGAGGAAGAGGAAGGAAGGTGGTGAAGGAACTTCGACATCCCCTCATCGTTCGAAGAGGGTTCGAGGTCAATAAGTTCCTTGGTAGTTTGTTTTGATAAGTTTTTGATCAATGTTGGTTTGTAATGTTTGTTTGAATTTTAACAACATTGGGTGTTTTGTTTAGGGGGAGTTTTCTAACTTAGGGGGAGTTAGTATTCTATTTTCATTTYTATTTGCGTCCTAGTGTTTTGTCCAAAAAGGCAAAAGGGGAAGATTTTTGAGGAATTAATTCTTGGCAATAATTCCTATTTTGTTATTTGCCTTTCTTGGGCACAAAAATAAGTTTAGAAAACTAGATTTAGGAATATATTGTGTTTCCTAGTTTATGTTTAAGACTTTATTAGTTTCCTAGATTGTGTTTAGGTTTTGTTTTAGGTATTTACCAAGTTTAGGAATTTATGTTTGTCTATTTAAGACAAGGATTCCTAAAGCTTGGCGACACAGTTTTTACGCACGGGAAATTCAAGGAAGATTCACGACGTAAGGAACGCACGAGGAGCAAAGCAAGGAAGAACACGAATATTTACTTGGAGCCATTGATCGAGATTAACAAGCTCTTCGAAGTTGCGTGACCAACGGAGAAGAACTTGCCATTCCGGCAATAAGTATTTAGTATCAAGTTTATTGATATTTAGTTTTCATATATTACTTCATATTTGTGTATTGAACGTGAACAAGAAAGTAATYTAGTTTTCGGGTTTGTACACCCAAGTTCACAAGTATTTACTTGTGAACTGAATTTGTTATCTCGTGTTCTTATCAATTTATTCCGCTGCATATTTTATATTTTATATTTTACTCTGGTCGATGTTGCTAACTGATGTTGTTAAACATTGACTAACAACATCGTGAATCTGAGAATTATTCTTAAAACCATAGACCTTCAAGTTTTACAGAACCGARGTTATTTAGTAATTAATTAACGACAATTTTATGAAAARCGCCGTATAATGTAGGGTTCTACGTCAGTTTCAACAAAATCGCCGTTAAATTCTGGATTTAATGTAGGTTCTTAAGGAACCGCTGTTAAAACATATTTATCGGTGGTTTTTCCAGAACCTCCGTGGATGAGGCGTCGTGGTAGCCCTGTTATGCAGTAGTGATAACTACCATATATCATCACGTATAACTGAGTGATAATAAATCTTTACAGGTGCATGCAATAAATTTCCAAGTTTTTGAATGTAGATAGGGATTTCATTTTTGATGGGGGATTGCGACGATTGATGACGAGGTTGGACATGAAAATGAAGGTGAAGGTTGTGAGGATGAATTGGAAAAAAAATAATCTCAAGAATATTTCATATATGAAATTGCTGTTTTCTTATTTTGGGTTCTTGATTTGCTTATTATGTGTGTGTGTGTGTGTGTAATATTTTTCATATAAATTGGCTGAGTGTTTTTTATTTTTTGATAGATATCTTTTGTTGTTAAATTAAAAAAATAAAAAAAGTCTCAATATACCCTTTATATTCGTATATGCTGAGAACGTGCAGTGTTTTCAATCACTGTATTAACTGGAAATCTCATTTAGGAGAACCACGTCATATACGTGGATTTTGGGTGGTAACTTGTAAAAAAAAAAGGTTGAGGAGACTAAAAAATGAAAGTTCACTCAACAATATCCTACTCCCGKTGTTTCTTATTAAGTGTCATTTCAAGATTTATGTGAAGAATTAAGAAGCATATAAATTTGACTAATACACTTTTAATCAATTAGATTCTTTTAGCTCTTTACTCAAAGTTATATTATTACCATAAATTTATTTTGTTTATTTAAATGAGTAGGTATAAAGTTGGGAAAAAATTGGTAAAAAGTTTTAAAACGACAATTAATTTGAAATATGATTGAATTCTAAGACGACACTTAAAATGAACCGATGGAGTATATMTGATGARCGACAGACCCATGTCCACCAAAAAGAATTATGCATATAATAATTATTCTCTCTAGCCTATTTATTTTTCGTGATTGATCATTTCACAAAAATTAATAAAAGAAAATTGGAGCTATAATTATAAGTATCAAATAACAATAATTGTCTTTTGCTTAAAAGGACAAAAAGTGTAAAATAATAAAAGTATGGATAAAGTTAGTAAAATAACTTTAATTCTTAATTAGGAAAATAAAAAGTAACATTAAAATGTAACTGTGATAGATAAAATGGGATAAATTTCTTTTTTCTAAATTCCAAAGATGGAAAGTAGTATGGAGGGAGTATAGGAAATTTATTATATAGACTCAGGTGCACCTTGCAAGGTGCACTCGGTCCCACATACAAATCACACGCGCGATTCAACTAATTCCACGTGCATCAGAAAGCGAGTTGAAATCGCAACACATCCCACCTCCATTTTACGTGATTAAAACAAGTGTACCTTTCCTCGAATATCCATACACTACAAAAAAAGAGTAAAATAACGAGGGAAACATATGGGAAAGATAATATCGAGGGCGAGTTTTATCGAGGGTATATACCTTCGGTAATGTTCCCTTTGGTATATCTTTCAGACACGTGACACCAATGTTTGCCACTATTATTACTGAAAGCAATACTGAAAGATTTTGGGAGTTTTTTTTCCCCACCATGTATGCGATTTTTTACACATTGCCCCCTTAAGTATTTTTTTTGTTCTACTTTGCCCCTAATGTACAAAAATTTTCCATGTTGTCCCCTAAACTTTATTTCTGACAGAATATTCCTTCTAGAAGTGCAAGAATCTTATAGTTTGGGGGATAAATTAAAATAATGTAAATATTGAGTTTTTGCCTTAAAGTTTTATATTTGAAATATATATAGTGTTTTTATCTTACATACGCGCAAAGTTTTCAATACAATTCCAATTAAAAAAAACCCATAAATTTTCAATTAATATTTATAATTTTTTAAATATAAATGTTGTCAATACATCTTTTATATTATTAAATATAAAACACACGACTAAGTATTATTTAAATTATTAGGCTAAATAACATAATAATATATTATTATGTATTATGATTGAACAAAATAAAATAAAGGTGTATTTTCTATATAATTATAATACTATGATAAGAAAAATAAAACTATCATTCAATATTATTATTTGTATAAAAAGTGCGATTCAATACTATATTAATCACAAGTACGTTGTTATATAAAATTGTATCACCATATTACATAGAGAAAAAGTGCAAAAATAGTTTTAATTTTTGCATCCAAGAGCAATTATAATTATATTATAAGATAACTTTTTAATAATATCCTTTTAAATATATTACTAATTAATATGGTATCATTTCACGATTATATATATATATATATATATATATATATATATATATATGTATATATATTTATTTATTTATTTATATATATGAAATATAAGTTCTATATCTTTTAATAAGAGAATTTTTTAATAATATTTTTAACTGTATTACTAATTACTATGATATCATTTCACGATTATATATATATGAGATATAAATTCTGGTTTTAAAATAAAAATAATACTTTGACATAAAAATTCAATATTAATATTATTTTAATTTGTCATCCAAATTATAAAAGTTTTTCATTTTGTCCCCCAGCTCCTTGCTGACGAAATGTGGAAGGAATATTCCACCAGAAATAAAATTTAGGGGGCAACGTCGAAAATTATTGTACAGCAGGTGGCAAAGTTGAACAAAAGAAATACTTTGGGGGGCAATATGTCAAAAATCATATACATTGAGGTGCAAAAAATAATTTTTCCCAAAAATTTTTGTGGGCAAATATACCGAGTGCATATTCCCCTCGAGAATTCCCGAGAGCACTATTTTCCCATAAAAAAACCGAGGGGTCCAATCTCCCCTTAGAAAGTCCCGAGGTAATGGGTTCACCTCGATATTTTCCGTTGGGGAATTGGTCCCCTCTGATTTTTGTAATTAAGTAAATAGTAAGAAATACTTTTAAAAAATAATTGCATAAAAATAGAAAATATCATATCATTTTGCGCACGTAAGATGATTTTAACCTGGGTTCACTAGATAATTATCACCGAACATGCACGTATTGACACGTGTCGTGTAATTCGATCAATAGTATCCAAGATATGAGTGATTGATTTATTCCATCGGAAACGTAAAATAATGAAGTATCATTATTTTTGTGAAGATACCACGAGATGGGTTTCATTATTTTAGAACTACGATAAATAGTAATTGCTCGGTAAATATATTTTTTCTATTTTTTAATTAAAAAAAATCAAGGGACCGATTTCCCCTCGGACAATCCTGAGGGCAAAGTGTTCCTGAGGGGAAATTGATCCCTTCAGTTTTTTGTAATTAAAAAAATAGTAAAAAATATTTAAAAAATATAATTACATAAAAATAAATCATATCATCTCATTTTACACATGTAATATGATTTTAACCTAGATTTTACTAGATAATTATCATTGAACATGTACGTAGTGACACGTGTTGTGTGAGTCGATCAATAATATCCACGATACAAGCGATCGACTTATTCCATTGAAAACATAAATAATGAAGCGTCGTTATTTTTTTGAAGATAGCACGAGGTGGGTGGCGTTGTTTTAGAACCACGAGAAATAGTATTGATCGATAAATATATTTTTTATTTTTTTTTAAATTAACTAAAAAAACAAGGGACCAGTCTCCTCTCAGAAATTCTCGAGTGGAAAGGGTTCCCCTCGAGATTTTCCAAGGGTAAATTGGTCCCCTCAGATTTTTTTAATTGAAAAACATAGTAAAAAATATTTAAAAAATATATTGCTTAAAAATAAACCATATCATATCATTTTACGCACGTAAGATGATTTTAAGTTGGGTTTTACTTAATAATTATCACCGAACATGTACGTACTGACACGGGTCATGTAATTCAATTATGAGTATCCACGATATAAGTGATCGACTTATTCCATTGGAAGCGTAAAATAATGACGCATCATTATTTTTGTGAAAATAACACGAGGTGGGTTTTATTATTTTAGAACAACTGAGAAAGTCGACCTGCCACCACCCGATGCCATTTTCACGTTGGAGGAACCTCTTACATTACTTCTGAAGAATTATCAAACGCGTACATCAATATGGTTCAAAATGCAGCTAGTCCCAAATTTTATGTGGTTGCCAATATGGAAGAGTCGCCGAACCCGGAGGACAAAAATTTTTATGACATGTTTAAAGCTGGAAAACAGCCCTTGTATCCGGGGTGCGAGGGGCATACTCATTTATCTCTAATTTCATGTCTCATGAATTTGAAGTCAAGGAATCACATGTCTCAGAAATATTATGATTAATTAAGTGAATTAATCAAAGAGATTGTACAGAAAGACAATCTCGTACCTGATAACTTCTACTGTTGCAAGAAGTTGCTAAGGGGTATGGGCTTACCGGTTGAGAAGATATATTATTGTAAGAATAATTGTATGATCTAATGGAGAGACGGTTCTGATATGACCAACTGAAAATTTTCTATTGAACCTCGGTTTAAACCCGTTTCTCATGGCAAATCAAAAGGACAGAAGGCTCCCATCTCGTACAAGAATATGTACTACTTCCATTAACTCCCTGTCTGCAGTGGTTGTACACAACTAAGGCGACAACAAAGGACATGAGGTGGCATACTAAACACGTGGTTGAAGATGGGGTTATGCACCACCGATCCAACTCAGAAGATTGGAACATTTTAACTAAACTAATCCAGATTTTGTAGCCAAAACTTGAAATGTGAGATTGGGTCTTTGTAAAGATGATTTTCAACCATTTGGAAGTCTTGGCACAAAATATTCCTCTTGGCCTATTATAGTTACACCATACGATTGCCTTCATAGATGTGTATAAAATAATAGTTCATATTCCTCAGTGCTTGTAACAGGGCTAAACAATCCAAAAGGCAAACTTGATGTGTTTTTAAAACCTCTAATCACCGAGTTAAACCAGTTGTGGATGGTTAGGGCTCCCTCATACGATATATCTAAAAACTAAAATTTCCAACTATGACTACCCTTATGTGGATAATTGGTGATTTTCCTGCGTTTTCTATGTTGTGTGGTTGGAGTATCGTCGATCGAACCTTTGTCCATATCGTATGGAATGCTTCACTCTTAAGTTTAGTGGGAATCAATCATGGTTTTACAATCATCGAAAATTTCTTAAATGAGGTCACCATTTTTGAAACAATAAATGACGCTTTCAAAAAAGAAGATCGGTTGAGACTCCACGCCGAACGTCTTGACAGGGACATAGATTTTGGATATATAAAAAGATTGGGGCTTCTGAAATTCATAGATCTAGATGCAACACCTTTAATAAAAAAATATCCAAGACGTTTTGTTGGATTAAGCGAACCATATTTTGGGATTTGTCATAGTGGAACCCAAATCTGATTCACCACAATTAAGATATTATGCACATAGAAAAAAATGTGTTTGACAATGTATTCAACATGGTGATAAATGTCAATGGGAAGACTAAGGACACGTGTAAATCAAGGGAAGAGTTGAATGATTATTGTAATAGTTCGTAGCTGGCGCCAGAAGGATCGGAAAGTCTTCTAAAGCTTGTTACACACTTGATAAGCCGTTAAAAACTGCATTATGCGAATGGGTTTGAAAGAATTACATTTGATTGGGATTAAAAGCCAGGATTGTCACGTATTCATACAAGGGTTAATATCGAAAGCCTTTCATGAGCTACTTCCTTCAAATGTGTGGAAGGCTCTCACCGAATTGGTATTGTTCTTTAAGGACCTTACGTCAACAATCACTCGCACCAAAGATCTGAGTTATCTAGAATGTGACATTCTGTTAATCTTGTACCAACTAGAACTAATATTCCCTCTAAGTTTTCCTGACTCAATGGAGCATCTGCCCGTTCATTTAGTGTATGAAGAGAGGCATCTTCTAAAACAAAAAAATAGTGTGAAGAACAAGGCGAGTGTTTAAGTTTTGATATCAAACCCATATATGGTTGAAGAAGCATCAACTATTAGTTCATACTATTTTGAAAATCACATGGTAACTAAAAGAACAAATTTACCTAAAAACGATGATGGTCAGGATGGTGTAGATGACTCTGATGAAGTTTACTCAGTCTTTAAAAAATATGGGGAGACATTTGGTACAAAGGGAAAAAGATTATTTGCTGAAGCAGAACACAACGACTCAAGGATATACGTCTTGCTAAACTGTGAAGAGGTATAAAAATATGTTAGGTATAAATACACTTTTTAATATTTTAAGTAAATATATATATGATGTACAAAAACTTTTCTACTTAATTTTCTAACAAATGATTTAGTATTTACACGGAGAGTTTCCAACGTCTCCAACCAAACATCATAGATGATAGGCTCAACGAAAAATAGGAAAATGAACTTGTTAATTAGTTCAGACATTAATTTGTTCAATCCCGAGATGCATGCCATTTAACTACCGTACGTATGTGTTTATCTAATATATTTCCTAAATTAAAAATACTTTTTCAAGGTTATAGATTAGAGATCCTTCAAATTATGTGATCGACGTGAACATTAGAATCCTAGAAGAGATCCATCACGATGTGTGGAAACTTATATTGGATGGAAGATAAATTGTTATAGGTTTCACAAAATCAAGCACGGATTTAACAAATCAACATTGAGTAGTGGATTTTGCATTAAAGGATCAAACTATGAGATTGAGTATGATTATTATTGTTTTTCCGAGGGGATATTGCCCTCGACTTTTTTGAGGGTTATATTACCCTCGGTTTTTCTGTGGGCTATCCAATTCAAATCTTGGGTGATTTATGAAATGAATTTTTGGTATTCCCCTTGGGATGTTTACCGAAGGTACATTTCCCCCTTAGTAACTTTTACTGAGGAGGGTTTTACTGAGGAGAATTTTTCCTCGATATTCCCCTTGGTAAAGTTATTACCAAGAGCTTTTTTTTCGTTACTGAGGGACTTTTTCCCTCAGTATAATACTATTTTCTTGTAGTGATATAAGCGACCCAAAACCGCAGCTTGGAAGAATAAGAGTGTCTCCACCTCAACACTTATGTCTTGATTCCTTATCTTTCCAAGCACCCAACTATTCCTTATCGTACATAAAAGACTTGAGTTCTCTGTCACACAAATAAAAAAAAAACATGCTTTAACCATATTTCAACTCTACACTTACATAAACATTAAATAAACACCATGCTACCAATTTGATCCAATAGAAGCATAAAACAATCTAATTCTATCAATTTGGCTCAATCGAACAAACCAATGCTATCAATTCCACCCATTTCATTGAAACTATCCTCATAAAAGTATCAGATAGAACATAAACAGGCAATATATCCATATCCATAATTCAAAATCTCATAAAAAAATTAAAATCAAGACTTGTATTTAATATTGGCGACCCTCCGTTAGTTATGAGTTAGTTCTCCTAAGTTAGCAAACATATCCTTTGTTTTCACAAATGGCTCCGAGTTAGATTCGGGGAGCAAATAAATTAATCCTTCAAAATTAAAATTAATACGAGCTAAAAAAGGGCAAATTATTAGTTGGACCCGGGTGCACCTTATAAGGTGCACCCATTCTCACATATAAAAGCCAACTTACACATTTACACGCGCCTTTCTTTAATTTTTTTTTTGAGTGTTTCAATTTCACACGCGCCCTTCTCCATTTCTTTCCTCATCGCGTTTCTCCATTTCTTTCTTCAATCTGAACAAAATCCGAATCGATTGCTTCTGATAAACAATCGATCAGCGGCGAGTAATCCGATTAACAATCGATTAGCGGCGGTGAACTGGCGAGAACCCGACAAATTACTATAATCGATTAGCGGCAAGTAATCCGAGTAATCCGATTGCTTCTGATAAACAATCTGCTTAACAATCATCCATTATCGGCGAATCGATTGCTGCTGTACAAATTCTTTCAATTCTAAATGGACTTGAATCTGTTACAAGTTCCAATCGACGCGAATCAGATCGAGGGTAAGTTATTTTTTGAAATTGATTTATTTTCGTATTGAATTAGGTTTAAGCTATTTCTATTTTTATTGCTGTAGCTATTCCGATTTGTGTTTCTTCTGCAATTATTCCGGTTTCTGGGAATGGTGGGAGTTCGAACAATGATGATAGTAGTTCTATTTACAGGAGCAGGTATATGATTTCTCCTCTTACGATTCATGAAGGGAATGTGTGATTATCTGTTATTCTGTATGTGATGATATCTGGAATTAGAGTGTGATGATATCGACAATTAGAATGTGATGATATCTGAAACTAGAATGTGATGATATTTGAATGTAGAATGTGATGATACCTGAATGTAGAATGTGATTATAACTAAATGTAGAATGTGATGATATGTCAGTATGTATTTGATGCCATCTGAATGTAATATATGATGAGTTGTCTCAGTTTTATGTGATGCTATATGTTATTAATATGTGATTAATATTTGTATTATTCACATATTTTTGGTTTGTTTTATTTTTTTGTATTATGTAGTGAATGATGATTGTCAGTCAGCTGAGAGAGCAATGCGTGATGATGATTTGGTTGGCATTATTATGAATTCTGTTGATGAGGCTTATAATTTGTATAATGATCATGCGTTTAGGGTTGGGTTTAGTGTTAGGGAGGGGAAGGATAGGAAGAGGGTTGATGGCTCAATTTCTATGAAAATGTTTCTTTGTTCTAAGGCTGGTCAGAAACAAGTTTCAAAAAAAAGTCGGTCTTATACGAAATTAGATGTGAGAACAGGCTGTCCTTCTTTCATTCGGTTTGATATTGATCGTAGTGGTTTGTGGGTTGTTACTGCACATAAAAACGAGCATAACCATACATTATGTCCACCTACTTCAAGTCATCTTCTTCCATCCCATAGGAATATTTGTCCGACTCAACTTGCTTACCTTAAAGAATTAAAAAAAAGTGGTGTTGGTGTGGCTGATGGTGTTCGGGTTTTGAAAAACCAGTCCGGTGGTTCTCCTTTTTTAGGGTTTAGTGTTAGAGATGCATATAATGCATTAAGTAAATCAAATGCATTTGACGGTACAGATTCGAATTCTTTAATTCAAATTTTTAAAAATAGGCAAGCTAATAAGTAAATATTTGTGTTTGCTTTTTCTTGCGATGAATATGGATGTTTTAGTATATATATGTTTAAATTATGTGTTAATTTTTATTCATTATTTTTGACATCTATATATGATGATATTTGGTTACAGTATAAGATGATATGTGGTTCTAATATTTGATGGATATGTTGTCAGAGATGAAGATTTTTATTTTTTGCTTGATGATATATGCCCTATATATTAGATGATATGTGGATATAATATGTGATGATAGAAGGATAATTTGTGATGATATTTGACATAGATTGAGGGTTTAGGGTTAAGTATTTCATTTTTTAGGGTCAGGATTTTTGATTTTTGCTGATGATATGTGATGATAGGTAGTGGTAATATGTAATGATATATTCTCAATAATGTCAAATGATAACTGAAAGATATTTTAGGGTTTTCCGATTTTTGCCCTTTTGTTGATGATATGTACCAGTACTATGTGATGATATGCGGCAGTAAAGTGTGATTTTCCTATGTTTTCAGAATGGTTACAA
>BMAC01000239.1:10408-32722 GCA_014905375.1 Phtheirospermum japonicum
GCTGTATTGTATGTGATGCATGCAGTGTATGTTAATACATTTAAATTGCATGCTGTTGTTATATATTATTTATATATGGTTAAAGCATGCATGTAGTATGTATTATATATATATATAAATATATTATGCATGCATAGTTTATTATATAAGATATAATATAATTTACATTCTGTATATATTTAAATATTATATATATGTATTTTTGATATGTATATATAATATATAATTAAATATATGATTAATATATTAATATATATATATATATAATTGTTATATATATGTGATTAATCGAAACGTATCATGCTCGTTCGATTTTAAGAAAATCGAATTGTTTCTATTTATTAAAAGCAATTAAAACATTGTTTGAATTAATTGATTATAAAATTGGGCCGTCGTCAATTGAATTTTTAAAAAAATTTGTTTTTCGCTGCGCGACGGTACCACCGATTCCCAACAGTGTGAGGGGTTGAATTTTTGTGCTTCGTCTATAAAACCGCCTATATAAATATATAATCAATATTTTCTCGTGAAAAGATTGCAAAGCTCTAAAAGCTCTTTTAATCTTGCTCCCAAATTCGGTGCAAACTAGTGAGTAGCCTTGTGTGATTTATCGGCTTGCTTGCATTTTTTATGGAAAGCATTGAGGAGGTTTGATTTTGCTCGTACATGATTGAATTCGAAAATGACCTCGAGGCACATATATCACCCTTGTTCCGGCCATATTCATATATGTAAGCTACTTAAATATCCCAAACGAGCCCCCTTGAGCCTTTATCACGTTTCTTGTTAGCCGAACTCGATTTTAGCTCTTGTATCTTTGCAAATTGTGAGGTGAGAGGGTGTGTTGTTAGTTGACGAGAAATGTGAGGAAAATCGATTGTGGGCTTCGGGTTTTGAGTTGCTTATACAAAAAGAAAATAATAAAAAAAATAATACTCCAACACAAATCACGAAAAGTGATAAAGCGTGCGTTCAAGTGAAAAACCTAATTCAAAAGTGCTAAATTTAGTAAAAAGAAGCAAATTCAAAATGCTTCTAAGAGTTGTGAAAATAAAAGTCGGGAAAGTGTGTGAATAGATGAAAGGGGTTTCGA
Source organism: Phtheirospermum japonicum (assembly GCA_014905375.1). NCBI lineage: Eukaryota > Viridiplantae > Streptophyta > Magnoliopsida > Lamiales > Orobanchaceae > Phtheirospermum > Phtheirospermum japonicum. The sequence goes on from BMAC01000239.1 coordinate 11,502, forward strand.
ATGAAAGTTTGGCAAATTGGGAAATGTGAAGCGATTATAAGCTTCGGGTTTTAGAAAGTAGGATTTTGTGTGTTATTGATCGCGTTTGATCGTGTGTTAGCCACTATATCCAAATATTACATACCTTACCAAAGAGCCAACATTACAACTCATAATAAAGACCTCTTTAGATTCTTATTTGGTCATGTACTTGAGCAATTTTGAGCGTTTGATTTGTGAAATCTTGACAAGGTGCATGCATTGACCGACTCGAACGTAAACACGTCCTATATACAATTGAGCGGATTGAGCGAACACCCTCAAAATTCCATTTGAGAGGAAGTCATCGATTTGGCTTGCATTTGAGAAAGAGTAATACGAGCAATGTATGAAGATAGCGAGTCTATGTTGATACTATCATCACATTATAAGGATAAGTACAAGGATTTCTCGTTTTACACAATGATCATTGCGTGTGCACTCTCGATTCTTTTCGTTGTTCGAGGACGAACAAACCGATAAGTGTGGGGTAGTTGTTTTGCATGTAATTGTTGTGTTTTTCTTCGTGTTTTTAGATAGATTTTATATTGATTTTAGTAGTTTTGAGTCGTTTTTCGTTAAGTTTTTAGGTTGTTTTTCTTGTTTTCTTGTTTTTCGTGTTTCTTGCCAACTTTATATTTAATTTGGTTTAATTGGTTCAATTACCTTGAGATTTAGTGGAATTCTTGGGTTTTTATGTTCAAAATCTCTATTTATAGGTTAAGGCATTGAGGACCAAATTTCAGGCCAAGAGAGGCTCAAAAATGCCCAAACATTCTGGAATGCTGGCCTAGTCTCGCGCCCGTTCGCGCCACCCGGCGCCCCGCTGCGCGCCCGCTCGCGCCAGCCGCCCGGCGCTCTCGGCAGCACCTGCTCGGCAGCGCCCGCACAAGCCTGGCAGACTCGCCAGCACCCGCGCGCCTGCGCGCGGCCTCTCGCCACGTCTCGCCCGGCACCTGCGCGCAGCCTCGCGCCTGCCGCGCCCGCGCGCGCCATCCCGCGCCAGCACTCGCCCATCGTCGCCTGCCAGCGCCAACCCGCGCGCCAATCTCGCCCATCGTCCGCCTACCAGCGCCCAGGCCTGCCGACCACATCGAGCCATGGTCGAGCCATCTCGAGCCGTATCGAGTCAAAATGTGCCAAAAAAGCTAGCCAAGGGTCTAGGAAGGTGCCTCCGGGTCAAACTTGGTCAAACCCGGGAATTTTAAGCCTCTAAGGCTATTTTGGCCCATTTAAACCCAATTAAATGTAATATAAATAGTATACTTCTTTCATTTTGTAAAAACACTCTCATTTTCTCCCAACCCAAGCATGGGTTTGGGATTAAAAATTCTCTCTCTAGTTTTTAAGATCTAATTTCTCTCTCTTAGGTTTTTAGATTCAATCTCAAGCTTTTGATGTAATTTTCTTTTCTAGATTTATATTTACTTTCATGCTTGGCCTTGGGTTTGTAAGCCTAAGAAGAATCCAAATACTCCTTTGGATTGTTACTTTTGATGCAATTTAATTCAAGCTTGCTACTCTTTCCTTTAATTCAAGTAAGTTCCCTTTCAATTTCATGTTTTATGCTTTAATTTCATGCTTTGTTCTTCATTTTCATGCTTGTTCTTCATGTTATGCTTTCTACCTTAGCTACCTTGAATTCATGATAAATCATATGAATTGGCTATGGAATTTAGATGAGTGACACATCTAGATCATAGATCGGCTCTTGGATCATCTTGATTTTGAGTTTTACACATGCTTTATTTTAAATCTTATTTTTGTGCTTTGTTTCATGCTTAATCTTAGATCTACTCTTTGTTGCTTGTTACTTTCCTTAAGTTTAGAACTTTCTTGTTAATTCCATTGCTTTATCCATCCATGCTTTCATTTTTGTTAATTTGTTTATTTAGGTTTTTATGCATTGTTGTACCTTGTGCTTGCATGCTTGTACTCGGTGAAACATTGCATTTTCTTGCTTATTTTCATTATTGCTTTGCATTTTCAAATTAAGGCACACGACCGAGGCATCCTACCAACTTGTTATTTCAATTCCTAGCTTAGTTAAGTATTTTAATTGCTTTATTTCCATTTTTTCTTTATTTTTCAAGCTTGAAACACCTTGAAACTTGCAATTGAATCGAATTCCGATAATATCGAGCCAATGAACCCGTTGATTCATTTCAACACCACAAAAACTCTTCTAACATTCCCATGATTTTTTTAAAATAAAAAAGGAAAAAACTGAAAAAGAAAAAAAAGAAAGAAAATACGTATTTACCAATCAACACCCGATCCTCGTGGTTTTAAGACATCGACATGCACATTGTGCCATATTTACAAAATCACGATGCTTCTTCAATTTGGATTTCCAATTGAACAAGATGATCGATCGATCGTATCTTGGTTATTAGCCGAATTACACGAAACGTGTAAATACGCACATGTTCAGTGATAGTTTTCTATCAAAACCGGGTCAATAACACCCCACGTTCGTAAAATGATAGGATTTGTTTTATTTTTACGCCTTTTCTAATTTTTTTTCGATTTTTTTCAAATTTTTTTAAATCAAAAAAATAGAAAACGCGTATTTACCGATCAACCCCTGATCCTCGTGGTTCTATGACATCGAGACGCATTCCGTGCCACCTTCGAAAAATCACGATGCTTGTTCGATTCGCGTTTCCAACCGAGCAAGTTGGTCGATCGATTGTATCTTGGCCGAATTACATGACACGTGTAAATACACGCATACTTGTTGATATTTTTCAATCGAAATTAGGTCAAAACCACCCCACGTGACTAAAATGATAGGATTTCTTTTATTTTTATGATTTTTCTATTTTTTATTTAATTTAAAATTTTCGAGGGGATTAATTTCCCCTCGGGATTTTCAAGGGGAAATTAGTTCCCCTTAGTTTTTTAAAATTATAAAAAGAGGAAAAAACTGCAGAAAATAGAAAATGCGTATTTTCCGATCAATACCCGGTACTCGTGGTTCTATGACATCGACATGCACCCGATGCTACCTAAAAAAGATCACGACGCTTTTTCGGTTCGCGTTTCCAACCTAACAAGATGATCGATCGATCGTATCTTGGTTGGTGGTCGAATTACATGACACATGTAAATAGGCACATGCTAGTTTATATTTTTCAATCGAAATCGGGTCAAAACCACCCCACGTGCCAAAAATGATATGATTTGTTTTATTTTTATTATTTTTACATCTTTTCTATTATCTTTCTATTTTTTCTTTAATTTAAAAAATCGAGGGGATTAATTCCCTTGGGGATTTCCGAGGGGAAATTCTCCCCTTGGTTTATTTAAATAAAAAAAGGAAAAAATCAAAAGAAATAGAAAATACGTATTTACCGATCAAGACCCGACAGTCGTGGTTCTATGACATCGACACGCACCCCGTGCAACCTTCAGCAAATCACGACGCTTATTCGATTCGCGTTTCCAACCGAACAAGATGATTGATCAATCGTATCTTTGTTGTTGGTCGAATTACGCGACACGTGTAAATACGCACATGCTCGGTGATATTTTTCTTTTGAAACCGCATAAAATACACCCCCATGTACGTATAATGATAAGATTTGTTTTATTTTTACGCCTTTTCTATTTTTTATTTAAAACTGAAAAAAATGAAAACGCGTATTTAACGATCAACACCCGATACTCGTGGTTCTATGACATCGAATAGAAACTCGAGCCACCTTATCAAAATCAGGACGCTTCTTCGATTCGCATTTCCAACAAAACAAGTTGATCGATCGATCGTATCTTGGTCGAATTACACGACACGTGTAAATACGCACATGCTCATTGATATTTTTCAATCGCAATCGAGTCAAAACCACCCCACGTGCCTAAAATGATATGATTTGTTTTATTTTTACGAATTTTCTATTTTTTTTCTATTTTCCTTAATTTAAAAAAAAAAACTGAGGAGATTAATTTTCAATGGGGATTTCTAAGGGGAATTTAGTTGACCGCAGTATTTTCGAGGGGAAATTCTCCCTTCGGTTTTTTTAAATTTAAAAAAAGGGAAAAAATCGAAATAAATAGAAAACGCATATTTACCAATCAACACCAATTCCTAGTGGTTCTATGACATCGACACGCACCCCGTGCCACCTTCACAAAATCACAACGCTTCTTTGATTTGCATTTCCAACCGAAAAAGTTGATCAATCGATCGTATCTTCGTTGTTGGTCGAATTAAACGATACGTGTAAATATATATATATGTTCTTTGATATTTTTCTATCGAAATCTGGTCAAAAACATCCCACATTCATAAAATGTTAGGATTTATTTTATTTTTACGCCTTTTTTATATTTTTGGTTTTTTTATTTAAAATCAAGAAATTTAGAAAATGCGTATTTACCGATCAACAACTCATCCTCGTGGTTCTATGACATCGAGATGCACCTCGTGCAACCTTCAGAAAATCACGACGCTTCTTCGATTCGTGTTTCCAACCGAACAAGTTGATCGATCGATCGTATCTTGGTCGAATTACACGACGCATGTAATTACGCACATGCTCATTGATAATTTTAAATCAGAATCGGGTCAAAACCACCCCACGTGCCAAGTGCCTTGCGATTTTTCAGTTCTTTTCTATTTTTCTTCTTTCTTTTATTTAAAAACCCGAGGTGATTAATTTCCCCTCTGGATTTCCGAGGGGAATTTAGTTCCCCTCGGTATTTCTGAGGGGTAGTTCTTCCCCTTTGTTTTCTTCAAATTAAAAAAAAAGGAAGAAAATAAAAAAAATAGAAAACACGTATTTACCGATTAACACCCGATCCTCGTGGTTTTATGACATTGACACGCACCACGTGGAACCTTCACAAAATCACGATACTTCTTCGATTCTCGTTTCCAAACGAACAAGATGATCGATCGATCGTATCTTGGTTGTTGTTCGAATTACACAACACGTGTAAATACACACATGCTCGGTGATATTTTTTTATCAAAACCGGGTCAAAAACACCCTACGTGCATGAAATGATAGGATTTGTTTTATTTTTATGCCTTTTCTCTTTCTTTTCAAAAATTTTCTATTTTTTATTTAAAATAAAACTTGGAAACACATATTTACCGATCAACACGCGATCCTCTCGGTTCTATGACATGGAGACGCGCCCCGTGCCACCTTCACAAAATCACGATGCTTCTTCGATTCGCATTTCCAACCAAACAAGTTGATCAATCAATCGTATCTTAGTCGAATTACACGAAATGTGTAAATACGAACATGCTCGTTGATATTTTTCAATCGAAATAAGGTCATAATCACCCCACCTGCCTAAAATGATAGGATTTATTTTATTTTCACGATTTTTCTCTGTTTTTTTATTTTTTCTTTAATTTAAAAAAATCCGAGGGGATTAGTTTCCCTTAGGATTTTCAAGGGGAATTTAGCTCCCCTCGAATTTTTAAAATTTGAAAAAGGGAAAAAAATTGAAAAAGAAATATAAAACGCGTATTTACCGATCAACACCTAATCGTCGTGGTTCAATGACATCGACACGCATCCCGTGCCACCTTCACAAAATCACGACACTTCTTAAATTGCATTTTTAACCGAACAAGATGGTCGATCGATTGTATCTTTGTTATAGATTGAATTACACGACACGTATAAATACGCACATGCTCGGTTATATTTTTCAATCGAAATCTGGTCAAAACCACCCCACTTGCCTAAATTGATAAGATTTGTTTTATTTTTATGATTTTTCTACTTTTTATTTTTTTATAATTTTTTATTTAATTTAAAAAAACCGAGGGGATTAATTTCACCAAGGGATTTCCGAGGGGAAATTCTACCCTCAGTATTTTTAAATTAAAAAAAAATCGAAAGAGATAGAAAATACATATTTACCGATCAACAATCGATACTCGTGGTTCTATGACATCGACACGCACCCATGCCACCTTCAGAAAATCACGACGCTTCTTTGATTAGCGTTTCCAACCGAACAAGATGATTGATCAATCGTATCTTTGTCCAATTACATGACATGTGTAAATACGAACATGCTCGTTGATATTTTTCAATCGAAATAGGGTCAAAACCTCCCCACAGACTTAAAATTTTAAGATTTATTTTATTTTCACGATTTTTCTTTGTTTGTTTTTTTATTTTTTCTTTAATTTAAAAAACCCGAGGGGATTAATTTCCCTTAGGATTTTCGAGGGAAATTTAGCTCCCCTCGAATTTTTAAAATTTAAAAAAAAAAAGGAGAAAATTGAAAAAAAAAATATAAAATGCGTATTGGTTTAATGACATCGGCACGCACCCCGTGCCATCTTCACAAAATCACGACGCTTCTTCAATTTGCATTTCCAACTGAAGAAGTTGATCAATCGATCGTATCTTCATTAGTGGTCGAATTACACGACACGTGTAAATATGCATATGCTCGGTGATACTTTTCTATCGAAACCGGGTCAAAAACACCCCACATTCGTAAAATGATAGGATTTGTTTTATTTTTACACCTTTCTTGTTTTTTTTTTGTTTTTTTTATTTAAAATCAAAAAATATAGAAAATGCATATTTACCAATCAACAACTCATCCACGTGGGTCTATGACATCTAGATGCCACCCGTGCCACCTTCAGAAAATCACGACGCTTCTTCGATTCGTGTTTCCAACCGAACAAGTTGATCGATCGATCGTATCTTCGTCGAATTACACGGCACGTGTAAAAACACACATGCTCATTGATATTTTTAAATCAAAATCGGATCAAAACCACCCCACGTGCCTAAAGTGATTGGATTTGTTTTATCTTTGCTATTTTCCAATTATTTTCTATTTTTATTTTTTCTTTTATTTAAAAAATCGAGGGGAATAATTTCCCCTCTGTATTTTTGAGGGGAATTTAGTTCCCCTTGTTATTTCTGAGGGGTAATTATTCCCCTTGTTTTTTTTTAAATTATAAAAAGGGAAAAAGTAAAAAATAATAGAAAACGCGTATTTACCGATCCTCGTGGTTCTATGATATCGACACGCACCCCATGGAACCTTCACAAAATCACGATGCTTCTTCGATCCGCGTTTCCAAACGAACAAGATGATCGATCGATCGTATCTTTGTTGTTGTTCTAATTACACGACACATTTAAATACACACATGCTTGGTGATTTTTTTTATCGAAACCGGATAAAAACACACTACGTGCATAAAATGATAGGATTTGTTTTATTTTTACGCCTTTTCTATTTCTTTTCAAAGAAAAAAATCTAATTTTTATGTAAAATAAAAGTTGGAAATGCATATTTACCAATCAACACCTGATCCTCGCAGTTCTATGACATCGAGATGCACCCTGTGCCACCTTCATAAAATCACGACGCTTATTCGATTCGTGTTTCCAACTGAACAAGTTGATCGATTGATCATATCTTGGTCGAATTACACGACACGTGTAACTACGCACATGTTCATTGATATTTTTAAATTAAAATCGGGTCAAAACCACCCCACGTGCCTAAAGAGATAGGATTTGTTTTATCTTTGCGATTTTTCAATTGTTTTCAATTTTTATTTTGTCTTTTGTTTAAAAAATCGAGGGGATTAATTTCCCCTGTGGATTTCCGAGGGGAATTTAGTTCCCCTCGGTATTTCTGAGGGGTAATTCTTCCCCTTGTTTTTTTTTAATTATAAAAAGGGGAAAAATAAAAAAAAATAGAAAACGCGTATTTACCGATCAACACCCGATCTTCGTGGTTCTATGACATCGACACGCACCCCATGGAACCTTCACAAAATCACGATGCTTCTTCGATTCGCGTTTCCAAACGAACAAGATGATCGATCGATCGTATCTTGGTTGTTGTTCGAATTACCCGACACATGTAAATACACACATGCTTGGTGATATTTTTTTTTCGAAACCGGATCAAATACACACTACGTGCATAAAATGATAAGATTTATTTTATTTTTACGCCTTTTATATTTCTTTTCAAAAAAAAAAATCTATTTTTTTATTTAAAATAAAAGTTGGAAACGCATATTTACCAATCAACACCTGATCCTCGTGGTTATATGACATGGAGACGCACCCCATGCCACTATCACAAAATCACGACGCTTTCGATTCGCATTTCCAACCAAACAAGTTGATCGATCAATCGTATCTTGGTCCAATTACACGACATGTGTAAATACGAACATGCTCGTTGATATTTTTCAATCAAAATAGGGTCAAAACCACCCCACACGCCTAAAATGATAGGATTTGTTATATTTTCACGAATTTTCTCTGTTTGTTTTTTATTTTTTCTTTAATTTAAAAAACCCGAGGGGATTAATTTCCCTTAGGATTTTCGAGGGAATTTAGCTCCCCACAAATTTTTAAAATCTAAAAAAGGGAAAAAATTGAGTAAAAAATATAAAACGCGTATTTAACGATCAACACCTGATCGTCGTGGTTCAATGACATCGACACGCACCCCGTGCCACCTTCACAAAATCACGATGCTTCTTCGATTTGCGTTTTTAACCGAACAAGATGGTCGATCGATTATATCTTGGTTATTTTTTAAATTACACGAGACGTGTTAATACACACATGCTCGTTGATATTTTTCAATCGAAATCTGGTCAAAACCACCCCACTTGCCTAAATTGATAAGATTTGTTTTATTTTTATGATTTTTCTACTTTTTATTTTTTTTATAATTTTTTCTTTAATTTAAAAAAACCTAGGGGATTAATTTCACTTGGGAATTTCCGCGGGGAAATTCTCCCCTCGCTATTTTAAAATTAAAAAAAAATCGAAAGAGATAGAAAATACATATTTACCGATCAACAATCGATACTCGAGGTTCTATGACATCGACACGCACCCATGCCACCTAAGGAAAATCACGACGCTTCTTCGATTCGCGTTTCCAACCGAACAAGATGATTGATCAATCGTATCTTGGTTGTTGGTCGAATTACCCGACACGTGTAAATACGAACATGCTCGGTGATATTTTTCTATCGAAACCGCATCAAATACACCCCACGTGCGTAAAATGATAAAATTTGTTTTATCTTTACGCTTTTTCTTTTTTTTTTTTGAATTCTTTTCTATTTTTTATTTAAAAAAGAAAAAAATAAAAACGCGTATTTAACGATCTACACCCGATCCTCGTGGTTCTATGACATCGAGAGGACCGCCGAGCCACCTTTAAAAAATCAAGACGCTTCTTCAATTCGCATTTCCAACAAACAAGTTGATCGATCGATCGTATCTTGGTCGAATTACATGACACGTGTAAATACGCACATACTCATTGATATTTTTCAATCGAAATCGGGTCAAAACCACCCCACGTGCCTAAAATGATAGGGTTTGTTTTATTTTTACGATTTTTCTATTTTTTTCTACTTTTCCTTAATTTAAAAAAAAAACTGAGGGGATTAATTTCCCATGGGGATTTCTGAGGGGAATTTAGTTAACCGCGGTATTTTCGAGGGGAAATTCTCCCTTCGTTTTTTTTTTAATTTAAAAAAGGGAAAAAATTGAAAGAAATAGAAAACGCATATTTACCAATCAACACCCAATCCTAGTGGTCCTATGACATCAGCACGCACCCCGTGCCATCTTCACAAAATCACGACGCTTCTTCAATTTGCATTTCCAACTGAAGAAGTTGATCAATCGATCGTATCTTCATTGTTGGTCGAATTACACGACACGTGTAAATATGCATATGCTCGGTGATACTTTTCTATCGAAACCGGGTCAAAAACACCCCACATTCGTAAAATTATAGGGTTTGTTTTATTTTTACACCTTTCTTGTTTTTTTTTTGTTTTTTTTATTTAAAATCAAAAAATATAGAAAATGCATATTTACCGATCAACAACTCATCCACGTGGGTCTATGCCATCTAGATGCCACCCGTGCCACCTTCAGAAAATCACGACGCTTCTTCGATTCGTGTTTCAACCGAACAAGTTGATCGATCGATCGTATCTTCGTCGAATTACACGACACGTGTAAAAACACACATGCTCATTGATATTTTTAAATCAAAATCGGGTCAAAACCACCCCACATGCCTAAAGTGATTGGATTTGTTTTATCTTTGCGATTTTCCAAATGTTTTCTATTTTTATTTTTTCTTTTATTTAAAAAATCGAGGGGATTAATTTCCCCTCTATATTTTCGAGGGGAATTTAGTTCCCCTTGGTATTTCTGAGGGGTAATTATTCCCCTTGTTTTTTTTTTTTTGAATTATAAAAAGGGGAAAAGTAAAAAATAATAGAAAACGCGTATTTATCGATCCTCGTGGTTCTATGATATCCACACGCACCCCATGGAACCTTCACAAAATCACGATGCTTCTTCGATCCGCGTTTCCAAACGAACAAGATGATCGATCGATCGTATCTTGATTGTTGTTCGAATTACACGACACATGTAAATACACACATGCTTGGTGATTTTTTTTTTATCGAAACCGGATCAAAAACACACTACGTGCATAAAATGATAGGATTTGTTTTATTTTCACGCCTTTTCTATTTCTTTTCAAAAAAAAATCTATTTTTTATTTAAAATAAAAGTTGGAAACGCATATTTACCAATCAACACCTGATCCTCGCGGTTATATGACATGGAGACGCACCCCGTGCCACCTTCACAAAATCACGACGGTTCTTCGATTCGCATTTCCAACCAAACAAGTTGATCGATCAATCGTATCTTTGTCCAATTACATGACATGTGTAAATACGAACATGCTCGTTGATATTTTTCAATCGAAATAGGGTCAAAACCACCCCACAGGCTTAAAATTATAAGATTTATTTTATTTTAACGATTTTTCTCTGTTTGTTTTTTACTTTTTCTTTAATTTAAAAAACCCGAGGGGATTAATTTCCCCTAGGATTTTCGAGGGGAATTTAGCTCCCCTCGAAGTTTTAAAATTAAAAAAAAGGAGAAAATTGAAAAAAAATATAAAATGCGTATTTACCGATCAACATCTGATCGTATTGGTTTAATGACATCGACACGCACCCCGTGCCACCTTCACAAAGTCACGACGCTTCTTCGATTTGCGTTCTTAACCGAACAAGATGGTCGATCGATTGTATCTTGGTTGTTTATTGAATTACACGAGACGTGTAAATACGCACATGCTCGTTGATATTTTTCAATCGAAATCTGGTCAAAACCACCCCACTTGCCTAAATTGATAAGATTTGTTTTATTTTTATGATTTTTCTACTTTTTATTTTTTTTATAATTTTTTCTTTAATTTAAAAAAACCGAGGGGATTAATTTCCCCTGGGGATTTCCGAGGGGAAATTCTCCCCTCGGTTTTTTTAAATTAAAAAAAAGAAAAATCGAAACAGATAGAAAATACGTATTTACCGATCAACAACCGATACTCGTGGTTCTATAACATCGACACGCACCACATGCCACCTTCAGAAAATCACGACGCTTCTTTGATTCGCGTTTCCAACCGAACAAGATGATTGATAAATCGTATCTTGGTTGTTGGTCGAATTACCCAACACGTGTAAATACGCACATGCTCGGTGATATATTTCTATCGAAACCGCATCAAATACACCCCACGTGAGTAAAATGATACGATTTGTTTTATTTTTACGCCTTTTCTAATTTTTTTTGAATTCTTTTCTATTTTTTATTTAAAAACGAAAAAAATGAAAACGCGTATTTAACGATCAACACCCAATCCTCGTGGTTCTATGACATCGAGACGAACCCCGAGCCACCTTCACAAAATCAAAAGGCTTCTTCGATTTGCATTTCCAACAAAATAAGTTGATCGATCGATCGTATCTGGTCAAATTACACGACACGTGTAAATACGCACATGCTCATTAATATTTTTCTATCAAAATCGAGTCAAAACCACACCACGTGCCTAAAATGATAAGATTTATTTTATTTTTACGATTTTTCTATTTCTTTTCTACTTTTACTTAATTTAAAAAAAAAACGTGGGGATTAATTTCCCATGGGGATTTCTGAGGGGAATTTAGTTGACCGCGGTATTTTCGAGGAGAAATTCTCCATTCATTTTTTTAAAATTTAAAAAAAGGGAAAAATCGATAGAAATAGAAAATGCATATTAACCAATTAACACCCGATCCTCGTGGTTCTATGACATCGACACGCACCCCGTGCCACCTTCACAAAATCACGACGCTTCTTCGATTTCATTTCCAACCGAAGAAGTTGATCAATAGATCGTATCTTCGTTGTTGGTCGAATTACACGACACGTGTAAATATGCATATGGTCGGTGATATTTTTCAATCGAAACCGGGTCAGAAACACCCCACATTTGTAAAATGATAGGATTTGTTTTATTTTTATGCCTTTTTTATTTTTTTTGATTTTTTTTATTTAAAATCAAAAAATACAGAAAATGCGTATTTACCGATCAACAACTCATCCTCGTGGTTCTATGACATCGAGATGCACCCATTGCCACCTTCATAAAATCACGACGCTTCTTCGATTCGTGTTTCCAACCGAACAAGTTGATCGATTGATCGTATCTTGGTCGAATTACACGACACGTGTAACTACGCACATGTTCATTGATATTTTTAAATCAAAATCGGGTCAAAACAACCCCACGTGCCTAAAGAGATAGGATTTGTTTTATCTTTGCGATTTTTTAATTATTTTCAATTTTCATTTTTTTCTTTTATTTAAAAAATCGATAGAATTAATTTCCCCTCTGGATTTCTGAGGGGAATTTAGTTCTCCTCGGTATTTCTGAGGGGTAATTCTTCCCCTTGGTCTTTTTTAAATTAAATAAAGGGGGAAATTAAAAAAATAGAAAAAGCGTATTTACCGATCAACACTCGATCTTCGTGATTCTATGACATCGAGACGCACCCCGTGGAACCTTCACAAAATAATGATGCTTCTTCGATTCGCGTTTCTAAAAGAACAAAATGATCAATCGATCGTATCTTGGTTGTTGTTCGAATAACACGACACATATAAATACACACATGCTCGGTGATATTTTTTATCGAAACCGGGTAAAAAACACCCCACGTGCATAAAATGATAGGATTTTTTCTATTCTTACGCCTTTTCTATTTCTTTTCAAAAACTTTTCTATTTTTTATTTAAAATAAAAGTTGGAAACGCATATTTACCGATCAACACCTGATCCTCGCGGTTCTATGACATGGAGACGCACCCCGTGCCACCTTTCACAAAATCACGATGCTTCTTCGATTCGCATTTCCAACCAAACAAGTTGATCAATAAATCGTATCTTGGTCGAATTACATGACATGTGTAAATACGAACATGCTCGTTGATATTTTTCAATCGAAATAGAGTCAAATCCATCCCACGTGCCTAAAATGATAAGATTTGTTTTATTTTTACGATTTTTCTATTTTTTTCTACTTTTCCTTAATTTAAAAAAAACATGGGGATTAATCTCCCATGGGGGTTTCTGAGGGGAATTTAGTTGACCGCGGTAATTTTGTAGGAGAAATTCTCCCCTTGGTTTTTTTAAGTTTAAAAAAAAGGAAAAATCGAAAGAGATAGAAAATGCGTATTTACCGATCAACACCCGATCCTCGTGGTTCTATGACATCGACACGCACCCCGTGCCACCTTCATAAAACCACGACGCTTCTTTGATTCGCGTTTTAACCGAACAAGATGATTGATCAATCGTATCTTGGTTGTTGGTCGAATTACACGACACGTGTAAATACGCACATGTTCGGTAATATTTTTTTATCGAGACCGCGTCAAATACACCCCACGTGCGTAAAATGATAAGATTTGTTTTATTTTTAAGCCTTTTCTATTTTTTTGAATTCTTTTCTATTTCTTATTTAAAACTGGAAAAAATAGAAAATGCGTATTTGACAATCAACACCCGATCATTGTGGTTCTATGACATCGAGACTAACCCCGAGGCACCTTCACAAAATCAAGACGCTTCTTCGATTTGCATTTCCAACAAAACAAGTTGATCGATCGATCGTATCTTTTTCGAATTACACGACACGTGTAAATACGCACATGCTCATTTGATACGGACGTAAATGTCCATACGTGATATTATTTGATATATGTGGGTATTTGTGGTAAGCGACCTCATTTCCTGAAAGGAGCATTTCTTCTGGAAGGTGAGCGATCTGGATGGTTTCTTCGGAGATGTGGGCGAGCTGGTTTGTAGAGTAGCGACCTGAAATATGAGGATGAGTTCTCATATAGGGTCGCGACCTCTTATGTCTTTAGTTGGGCGTCATCTTTTAGCTCGGTTATGGGAATTATAAATATCAGGCCTGAATGGGCTTATATGGATGGTCTTATATGGTCCCGGCGGACTGTATGGAAAGAATAACATGCCCAGGCCTATTCTGGTAATTTAATGAGAGATTTATTGTTTATGGGAACTTAGCATATAGGAGGAATCATAATTCTAAGTCAGTTGTGGTATTTATGGAATTGTGATGGGAGAAGGAAACCCTGACTTGGGGAGGACTTCTCTTGTCTCTATAAAAGGAGGTGTTGTTTTGCAGGACCGGCTAGGTCGCTAGGAGTATTATTCGGAGGCTTAGCAGATCGTTGTGACGTATTTGGAGACTGTTTCAGATTGCTGATCTCTATACTGAGGTTAGTACCCCCTGTTCTTGGTAATCGAATGTTTTGGATTTATCAAGGGGCGCCGTCTGTGTAAAAGAGGGACATCGAGTCCTTGAGCGAAAGACGTGAGAATACACAATTTTCGTAGGTTTAAAATCTGACTGCGCTATAAATTTGAAAAATCGTTTTCTAGTGTTTCAACCATTGGATCGCGTCAAATTTTTTATAAAACTTCGGAAACCTTTTGAATTACGTTTTTAATGGTAGAGATCGGGTTTTGAGATGCGAGAAAATATATATAAATTTTCGAGTGAAGCAGATTTTATTTTCAGAAAATTTTGCAAAGAGTTTTTCAAAATACGATTGTGTACAATAAAACCGTTGGATCAAGCCAAAATTTTGATATATTATTCTAAAAATATTGAAGTTCAATCTGAACAGTGGAGATATGAATGTGAGTTCGGAAAATTCCTATAAAGAATTTTAAACAGAGCTGATGTTGTTTCCAAAAACTGTTTGTCTAGTTTCTTTTACAAATTAAATTATGCACAACCTAACTGTTGGATGAAGGAGAATTTTGGATATAATATTTATGATATATAGTGGTTAAATATGAATGGTGGCGGAGATCGGGTTTGAAGGTTTATGGGTGTGAGTAAGGGTTGCGATGCTCTCATCTTACTTATCGACTATTTTTATAATCATGTACTAACGGACTGAGTGCATGTCTATTTGTTCAGTTTGTATTAATATTAGTTTTTAAGGGTTACTCTATACGTGGCCTGGAATGTAACCCGGGAATGGTCAATGCAAACAAACGCGATGAGGTCGTGTGTCCAAATATTCAAGGTTGATTTATTTTGTTGCTCGGAGTCTAAGGCGATGAGGCGTATCAACCGAACGCAACAAAAATTAAGATAAGTATTTATTTTCTTTACAAACAAAACGTATTCAAATTGGGGTCATATATGCCGATCTTCAGTAACGATTGTGATGGTTGGTTTGGTGGATAAATGAGTTTATGTACTTTAGATTTATGGAGATATGAGGGCGTGATTATTTGGTCTAGTTAGTTTTAACGGGGGGATGTATTTGAGTGGGATGATTTTGGTAACTTTGATTTTGCTATACGAGTTCTTATGGGTTTATGAGTATACCTTATTTTAATTGATTCTATTGAAAGAGTAATTATTTATGTCTTACGTTCTATTGGTCAAATCAGAATTTTAGGGAACCAGGTCGTTGTCCAGTTTGCTCCCCGAACAGGGAAGTTGATTTTAAAATTTGAATGGTCTATTATTTCTACGGTATTATTGATGAGGATATTATCTATATTGAAGGAATTTCCCTATCGATCCAGTGTGGTGATTTTTTGCGAGGAACAAGGCTTATAGATGCGGAATATAATTGGGAGACCTCCATGTTGATTTGAGGAGCTAAGTCAAAGTCCCTCATAAATATTAACGTGGGTCGGTTCATGAGGTGAATGGTCCTGGAGACATTCAAAGGAGAAGATAAGTTTTCTATTATTTGGTTTGGTGGATGTATCTTTTATATATGTTAGCCTATTTACTTGATTATATGGGTCCGATCGTATGCGTGTGACATTCAAGTTCTTTTGGTGTCACGCAATTAATTATGAGTTTGGATGAGGCTTAAAATTTATAATTAGTACGATAAATATGCGTGGAGCTTTTAATGGGTTTGAGTGCTTGGATATATTTGGGTTAATGTGCTACTAATATTTTTGTTGAAGGTGGAAGATGTTAATTTATGTGTTTGCTCAAAATTTAATTGAAGGAACTTATTTGATTTCTTATATGGTCTACATATTATTTTGTTTAAATAATTCATACGGATTAATGGGTACTGTTATTATGGTATATGATTTTGTGTTGATATTGGAGGGCTGATTCATTTTGCGGCCTGAAATCTAAGGCGATATGGTCTGCGTGTCTTGATTAATAATTGTGTATGGATTCTTAAATGGTATTCTGGGTGTTTCTTATTTGGTGGAGGAGGACGACTATTTTTTGGGTTAACCTTAATCTTTTGAGTTTATGTGTGACCATACATGTGGTGGGGATTTATATGCATAGAGGAATGGCTATGAATGTCATGATTTTTTAATTCACATTTTTGTTAAAGAAGAAATTCGAATTTTAATTCATCTATAGCACTTTGGAACCTTATGTTGTGCTAATTATATATAATTGTGAACTCCTATGTGGCAATTCCTAAGGGTCGATGCGGTGATAGTCATACATGGAGTTGAATAGTTTGGTTGTGAAATTCTTTCACGTTTTGATAGAATGGATGGTGGGTATTAATCATATATGGAGAATGCTAATTGGATTTATGTGATTTTATTTTGTGGGGATATGCATATGGTTTAACATTGTGGCTGGGGAGTACATATTTGATTCTATATGGTTATGAACACACTAAGAGTTTCTCAGTCTTGCTCATTCCCGTATGAACACACTACACTGCCACACTTCAGTAAAATGGAGATAACTCACTGTTGGATTATCCGTTTTGAGATCCGATTTTTGTGTTAGAAACTAGACTCGCAGGGATTTCAAATGTTATATAATTGGTTTTCTAATTAATTACCAATCAAACCATTTAAATCTTCAAAGTTGGTGTATATGATGAAAACTTTGTGTCAGTTTTGTTTGATCATATTTGGCTGTGGTTATGGGAAAGGGAAACACTTGATTTGCAAAACGTTTGATTAACATATTATTGGCGTGAGTAAGATTGTGATATTCGAATGATATTTTCAATGATTATGCTAACAGATTTGAATCCAGGGCCTGTTTAGTTCGTATTAACGTGGGATTATAGGGTTAATTTGTGGGTTGCCCGACATCTAACTTGGAGATGGTCAATTCAGCGTGAATGGGTCGCATAATTGAGGAAAGGTTTTATGGCAGGTCTCTACGACCCTTTTAGGGTTGATACGACTTTGTTACGGCTTCTACGATAGCGTTAAGGTCTTCGCGACCTCGTTACGGTCTCTATGACTTCATTACGGTCTTGACAATCTTATGCGATCTAGACTTTATGATCCAGTATGGGTTTTATGATTCAATTCCGACGCTCTCATTAGGTCGAGGATGGTTATATTCCGACGCTCTCATTAGGTCGATGATGGTTCAATTCCGATGCTCTCATTATGTCGATGATGGTTAAGTTCCGACGCTCTCATTAGGTCGATAATGGTTAAATCCCGACGCTTTCATTAGGTCGGCGATGGTTTTTATGGTTATGGTATTTATGAACTTAAAAGGGGATGGAGTTTGTGTTGTGGAAAGTTATGTTTTTGTGGCGGGAGAAGGTAACTCCGGACCGGAGGGCACTTCTCTCGTATGGAGTTTGTGTTGATGGAAAAGTTGTGTTTTTTTGGCGGGAGAAGGTAACTCCGGAACGGAGGGCACTTCTCCCGTATGGAGTTTGTGTTGTGGAAAGTTGTGTTTTTGTGGCGGGAGAAGGTAACTCCGGACCGGAGGGCACTTCTCCCGTATGGAGTTTGTGTTGTGGAAAGTTGTGTTTTTGTGGCGGGAGAAGGTAACTCCGGACCGGAGGGCACTTCTCCCGTATGGAGTTTGTGTTTTGGAAAGTTGTGTTTTTGTGGCGGGAGAAGGTAACTCCGGACCGGAGGGGAACTTCTCCCGTATGGAGTTTGTGTTTGGAAGTTTTGTTTTTGTGGCAGGAGAAGGTAACTCCGACCGGAGGGAACTTCTCTCGTATGGAGTTTGTGTTTAGAAGTTGTGTTTTTGTCGAGGAAGAAGGTAATCCTGGACCGAGGTGGACTTCTCTCGGTTGTGGTGTTTTACCCTCTGGACCGGAGGTTGGTTCATTACCATTTGGGGTGAGCTGTGTGCATATTACCCTTCGGGGCGAATTGTGTGTTTTACCTTTGGGGCGGATTGTGTGTTTTTAACCTGCGGGGCGGTTGTTTTATTACTATTCGGGGCGGGCTGTGTGCGTTATACCCTTCGGGCGGATGGCTTTTTTCTATAAATAATAACACTTGGCGAGTTATTTTCATGGTTTTATATGGTTAAAAGTTGTGATTGTGTTATTTTATGTGTTTGGAAGAGATATGTTTGACTTACATATCTTTTTCAAGATATTGTGTTCTGGTATTATGGATGGTTATGTCTGTGCGAGCTAATATGTTTTATATGCGAGCTGATTTTAGCTCTATTGAATTGTTTATAGGTCGTGGTTTGATTATTTTCCAAGGATCTCGTGGTCTTATGCGGATGGGAAGTGTGATTGCGGTTGGTTATATATTTGCACGACCTATGTTAAACTTATAGGTTTGCTCTATATATGGTTTGGTTTAGTACATGGTTTATGTTTTGGGTTATTGTGCCTGCGTACGACTGTAGGTCGGGAATGGATGGTTTTTGTGATTATAGGTCGATTGATATTTCAGGCCGTTCAACATGAAATATGGAGACTTTTAAGCGATCTCTTCTTCTGGGAGGAGCATTCTTCCTGGGGTTTGAGCGAGCTGATTTTTCAGAGGTCATGATGTTAGGTGGTGAGCTCTTGTCAGATAAGTGGTATTATAACAGCTCGATATTGAGAGCTGGGCTATTGTGGATTATGCTATGGGGTTGATTTGTACATATTTTTCTTACCATTTTTGTATCACGTTGCGTGTGTTTTGCTTGCTTTTAGGTGTTTTAGGAGTCGAGTTGGCCGCTTTTCATTATTTCTAGGTTTTCGTATTTTTGTACGTTTTATTATTAGTTTTCGTAGTTTTTCACTCTTTCATTTCTCTCTTGGCCATAGGACGTCCAAGCGGGGCCTGCGCTCAGTTGGGATCATTTTTACTCGACTCGGGAATGGGCGGACAAGCAAGGAAGCACAACGGACGAGGCTCGATAAACCGGCAGACGTAAAAAGAACGAGAAATCGAGCCGGGTGCAGCATTTCAGTCGACCGACTGGAAGTGCAGTCGATCGACTGCCTTTCTAGTCGATCGACTGAACTCCCAAAATCGACTGCATTCCAGGGACTTTTGGCCGTTCTGGACGACGCAGTCGATCGACTGCCGACGTGGCCGATCGACTGCAGTCGATCGACTGGAGCCCCCCAAGATCGACTGGATTCCAGGGCTTCTGGCCATTTTGACAGAGCAGTCGATCGACTGCCGACATGACCGACCGACTGCCAGTCGATCGACTCCTTTACAGTCGATCGACTGAAAAGCAGATTTTTATTGCTTTTTGGATGATTTTGCCCCTACGTGATGTATTAATCAACCAACGTCATTTCACCAGGAAATCAACTTGCAGCAGGCTCTCTAGTTCAGGGATCTTGCTCCCAAACACTTCTAAACACTTTCCTTTTCCATTTTAATTATGTATTAATTCCTAGTAATTAGTAATAGTTTAGTTAAGTGTTAGATCTTCATTAGCTAGTTGTTGAAGCTTTTGTTTAGCATTTCTTTTGTGAAGAAACTTTGAAGTTGCCATTGCCATTGTTGAGATTTGAAGCTTTTGTGGAATCATAAGTTTGGTAATATCTTTCTATTAATCTAGTTTGTTTTCATGTTATTTCTTTTAATCTTGTGTTGATGCTTGGATCATAGTTTAGTTGTTATTTTTGATTATCAAACTTCCATTTTCATTTTATAGCTTTCTAGCTTTTGAACTTATGCATTTAAGTTGTTTAGTTGTTAGATCAATTTCCCAAGTTTTTAGAAGTTTTATAAGATCTTCCTATTTAAACCTTGAATTGTTGCTAAATTAATATTGTTGACTTTTTCAAATAAGCATGACTTTGATTTTTCCTCCATTTTCCTTAATTTAAATTATAAGCTTTCTTAGTTAACTAGTTTAAATTAATCATTTTTAAATAAGCTTTAATTTCCTTTTCGTATTTTAATGCTTTCAAAACTCCTATTTCAATTTAAGTTTAGTTATAAAAACCAAATCCAAATCAATGACTACTGCTTTCTTAGTTTAGATTAGTTTAATTTCAATCGACAACAAGAGCAAATAAGAAACCGATAAGCCGATAACATCCATCCTCGAGAGACACGACTCGGGAAGAACTCCCCGCCCTACAATCAGCTCCGTACTCTTGCAGAGACAGATTTTGAACCAGCGCGTCGAGGATTCGTCGATCAAAAATTTGGCGCCATTGCCTGGGATGGATTAAGGCCAATGGCGTTCTTAATTACTCTTATTGTTATTGTAAATAGCTGTTAGTTAATCATTTTACATTCGATACGCGTAATCTTTTGTTGTTTGTTGTGTATGCAGGGTAGGTCCTACGTCCCGTTACCCCCGCTATTATCACAGGTTTTAGAGGAGCAAACAATGGCAACTCCGTTCGAGAGCCCGATGGTGCCCACCCACACTCAAGACGATCAAAGGATGCCTCCGCCGCTTGATTGATTCGGCCGAGGATGGCAAACTACCGAGCTAGTTTGCCATACGACAACCCTTACATCCAAACTCCCGAATATCCAAATCCATATATATTGTTTATTATGTATGTACTTGTATACTGTAATATATATATGTACGATTAATATATTTAAATATA